>CM023485.1:97485422-97709981 GCA_013339685.2 Hyalomma asiaticum | reverse complement strand
TTGGCATTTTGGAAAAATTTTGAGAGACCGTATTTTTATTCAGGAAGGCGCGCAATAAGTAGAGAAACGCCTACGATGCGGTTAAACGCATTTTGTGCGACTTCTGATCGAGTCAAAATTTCACAAAGAACCCTATACTATAGTCTTACCTTTTTGGCATTTTGGGCCAGATTTTGAGAGGACCGTATTTTTATTCAGGAAGGCGCGCACTAAGTAGAGGAATGCCTCTACCAGTAGCGCACCCAGGATCTCTACCAGGGGGGGTTCAACTTTTCACGAAGGGCCGGTCATGCCATTACACAGTTGTTGCGTGTGTAAAAAAAACTAAATAAAATGCCAAATAATAGTAACATCAAGATGATGATTATTTTTATTATTTTTTCGGCATTTTGCAGAGACCTTAGCGCCACATTCTTCTAGGACATAGGAGAAGCTATGGAGTGGGATGGGATTAGTCGGCCTCAGGGGGGGGGGTTACAACACCCGAACCCCCCCCCGTCGGTGCGCCACTGCTACGCTCGTTCGCGATCGGTTACGACGGGAGCCGACGGACGATGCTCAAGGCAGGAACAGGCGCATAACTGTGCTCGCAAAACATTTGTAGGCTCTTGTGCACACTTGGATGTATCAGCGTGTTCGGTGTCGCGATCGGCGCGCTTGATACGCGTCAGCCACAAACTGCGCTGCCTCGGGATTTTAGCTGCTTCGTGCGGCCGCATTGACTGTGTGCGTCTTTTGGCACGTGAAAAAGGTTTGTGTTCTTTCACACTCGTCTCTTCATTGCTCTCCTGCGATTCGAGAACTCAAATACCGCGGCTAACGAGAGCGAGTACAGAAACGCGTCCGCACTTTCACTGCCGCGGCTGGTCCTCCACGATGGCGAAACGGTATCCCGCAGCGCCTGGTCGTGACGTAGGTGCAAGGCATGTATTGCGATTTCTGGTCGACTCAGTATTTGCCAGAGTGCACAAGCCTATACACTCACCTCCGATTGATCTTAAGGCCAAAATTATTAGCAACCGCATTATGAGGCATTCAATGACAGTAAAGGTTTTTATTATTATTTC
The DNA here is from genome assembly GCA_013339685.2 of Hyalomma asiaticum. NCBI lineage: Eukaryota > Metazoa > Arthropoda > Arachnida > Ixodida > Ixodidae > Hyalomma > Hyalomma asiaticum. Next base: position 97,708,914 of record CM023485.1, on the reverse strand, counting down.
TCGGCGACACAAAATTTGCCAAAAAACACACGTCTATACGCTCACCTCCAAAGGCCATTCTGGGCAAAGTTATCAGCACACATTATTAGTCTGAGCCATGCGTAATAAGTTGAGAAATGATATTCAATGAGTAAACAGTTCTATAGCGATTTCTGGGCGACAATAAATTTCACACCTTTGTGTACCTATCGTTGTACCCTTTACCCTTGTAACCTTTGTAACAGTTACAACTGCATACGTTACTTTTTGTTTGTATAGGTCCCACACTTGTTCTTTTTTTTTGTAATTTAATTATTGCGATGGTTTAGAGCCTTCAGAATGACAATTTACTAGTTCTAACATGTGCAACCTTACTTTACATGGCACAAGGTCACGGAACAGACCTCTCCTGGACTGCAATTTGACCTGTACGAATATTATCCAGCCATGAAAACAATAAATCAATAAGAGAAACAAAAATATAAAAATATGAGCGTGTAATTCAAAAATGTTCACAGACTTTAATACCATTGGAAACACATGTTAACATGGCTAACATAGGGAAATCTACCAAACCATTTTCAAATGCCTCCTATAATCAAGAGCATGGTATATACTGCCCATGTCTAGCAATGAAAATCATATTACAGCCAAAGAGCATTTTCAGTTTGGGTTTGTCAGTTCTTCACGAAGAGGTTCTTGTGGACACACGACAGAGGCCATTTTCCATGCAACTGTTTATGTCTGTGGACTGTTGTACACATTTTTATGCAAAACACACCTCTTCATTTTATTGCCATTTGCTCAACATACCTGAACCCCCCCCCCCATAGCCCAAACTACTCCAGTTTCAAGTAAAATCAGGATATACGTTCGAAGAGTAGTGCTACATTGGCTTGCCTAGATGTTCCCGCTACTGTATTTAGCGTTCAAGTAACCAGCTATGACTGCGCCACACTTGGCTCAGGCCACGTTGATGAGCAAGGCAGCACAAGCATGCTCATCTTAGCACATGACATGTTTGCAGTGCTTCAGGGGAAAAATGCAACTTAAAATGTGAACACAGCCAGCAGAACAACGTTCTCTCTGACCACATGCTTGTTTTCTCTTCCTCAGTTTTCCTTTTCATAGAAAGCACTGAAAATGCAAAGAATGTTCTATATCTACCTAGCCCACCTACATTCCATAAGCTCATGTTCAGATGTGGCAATGCTTAATTAAGCAGCACCGTTATTGTGTTGGATGGCTGCTCATATGCTTTACACTGCAGGGAGCACGTTGGCATTTCTGGACAGAAGTAGCCTTTCGCATTTCAGTGCAATATATGCTGCACGTGCCAGTGCTACTGCAGTTGTCTGCCTCTTTCCAGGAAGGATCTAAACAAAACCCCTACAACTCACTCAACTGAAGTGAACCATAATTTATTGTTAAGAAAAAAACAGTATTTGCAGCAAGGGCAGCACCGACACACTGTTTATACACTGCTTGAATATGGCTCCTATTTGGGATTCAGAAAAGTGCCGGTGCCACGTACTGGGCAAGCTTCACACACTGTTAGCACAGCTATACTACATGATGCCTACAGTTTTGTGCATTAAAGTGCACAATTACCACAAAGGTAAGCTTGCAAAATGCAGCATTTCAAAAAGGCACATGTGGCAAAGGGCACTTTTACTGAGCATTCCAAGCAGCCAACTGGGGATCACGTCGTGCTGCTTGTTCCGGTTTGACTGGTGAGTGAGGTTCTTCAGCGGGAACTGCAGGAAACGTCACCTGCTCGTCCACGTACGAGGCTCCGCTGACATTCTGTCCTTCTTTGTCTGCCGTATCCTCCTTCAATATTTGGTTTAGCTCCTCTTCCAGCTCGTCAACCTCGGCGTCTGCTGCCGCCACTGGCATGCCCATCAACCGATGAAGCTCTTGCTGGTCTTCCAGGGTGGTGTTGATTTCGGCAACTACGTCATCGACACTGTCCGCTTCCAGGCCGCCGTGCGCCACCTTGAGCGCTTGCGCCGCCGTCTTGTAGCCGTCGTAAATCAGCTGGATGTCCTTGTTCTCGTGAATGTTCATCTCGAGGGAGTGAATGTTGTCCAGCATGGCAAACTGCTTGTCCAGCACCTGCTGCGCCCTCCGGCGCTTCTTCAAGATGTGCAGGGCTTTGTTTTGCAAGCCCTGTTTCTTGGCCTCGAGCGCCTCGCGCGTGCAACGGTCGATGTCGCCCTGCAGTAGGTCCACCTTCTGATTCAAATCCTGCTTAGCCTTCTCTAGCTTGAGCATCGCTTTCTCCTGCTCGCTCAGCTGGTTGTTATGGCGAAGGAACTGCACGACTCTCTTGCCGTCCCTTTGGAACAGCCGCACGTACCGTGACTTCTCCAGCCCGCTTAGCACGTAAGCGAACGATCTCTGGTCTTTACAGATGCCCTCGCAAACCTTCCAAACTTCGGAGTAGGGAATGACATCTTCCACAAACCTTTCCTCCTCGCAACGCCTCATGACTTCCTGCTGAAGCTGCTTCAGGACGTCAACGTTGACGAGCATCTCGTCGATTTCGGTGTCGGCTTCGCCACCGCCCAAACCCCAAGTCCACATCCAGGTTAACGGCCGCTTGACCAGGGTGTCGAAGCCCCATTTGACCCAACCTTCGCTAGTGAAGTAATCCTTGCTGTTTATAAGATCGCCCGATTTCTTCATGTGCGACAGCACAGTCCTCAGGCATGCCGGCTGATTGCGCTTGCGCTCGAAAGCAGCGGCTACGTCGCTGGCTGAAAACACTGGCGTTCTCGTTTCGCGACTCCACTGGAGGATGAGCGACACCCAGAAGTCCATTTTGTCTTGCCATCCTTCCGGGTTTGCCTCCTTGGGACGAAACTCGGCGAAAAGCGCCCGCATTCGCACATCATCCTTCCAGCACACTGGCAGGACAAAGACGTTGCTGTCGCTGCTCTCCATGGAAATTATCGGATGGTTTGAAACGCAGAACGACGAAATATGGGGGCACCAAGGGTCATTTCACGATGAATTCAAAGCGGGCTTACTTGCACTGCGAGGAAACTCGACGTAGAGCTGGCTGGCGTAAGTTCGACGATTTTGCAACACGATGCAACACGACGAAATGGCAAAACACGCTCTCATGGGCGCTCACAGACGCGACGACAGCGGCAGCTACCCACTGTGAATGTACATAGCGAATCGGTGTTTTTCCGAACAGGCGTGAGACGGCAGCACTGTCCAACACGTTCTCGCGCTGAGCTGCTATGAGCTGCTTGCGCTGCGCGTTGCCCGCCAATCGGTGGCCGGCGCGCTCCTTTTGAACCAGTTCCGTGGTCAAACATGCAGCGAAAGAAAGCATTGTTTGAAGTATTATTATCATCACGGTGATCATTACGGACTGAGTCTATCCATATAACCACTCTCTCTTTGTTCACCCCTAACTGCTATTCTTTAAAGATTTTTTTTTTTTTTTTCGCGCTCGCTTGTATCCTAGACGACTTCGTCGTACCACCTTCCTCCTCGGGAACACGGCCACTGACTGACGTGCTCTCGATAACTTTGGTCAAGGTGGAAGATTTGCGACGCTTATAATCGTAACAATAAATATTATTCTGGTATGTGTGCATGCATAACTTACAGCTGCTCTCTAGATCCTGCATGACAAGGCCTTGTTTTAATACAGCCATAACCGCTCCATGGAAACGCAATCTGTGGGCTTTTATCTAGCACTCGGGACTCAGGCTAGATGTGCACGTTCGCAAATCCTAGTTTTCTCCTTGCTTGTACAGCTCTGTTCACAGCTGGCACGCGCTCACATAGGATGGACTACGTGAGATTACACATTAGCTAGAGCTGGCCGAGCTTTAGAATGTGTGTGTAATCGAGGTTTTCTTTCGTGTTTTTTTTTTAGGGGCGAAGCTCCTGAAGCCGTGGGTCGTTCCATCCTCTGTTGTCCCTCGTAGCCACCTCGACTAGTTCGGGAAGTGCTCACTAGATGGCGTGATGGCGCTGCAGTGCTCGCTTCATTCAGATGTATGGGAACGCGTAGTATGGGAGCGCATGGCGCACGAGACCGCTAGGTCTCGTGCTCCTGCCAACCCGCTCTAGGGTGCCTTGATGCCCGCGCGCGCGCGCATCGAGGCACTCTAACCCGCTTTGAACCAGCTAGCGGGAAATTTGAATGTGTAATTATAACTGTATGTAAAGCGCACTGAAAACAATTATTACTAATTTTTTTACTGCCTCTGTTAGCCACTATACTAATTGAAATCCCTCAGGCGTCGTAGAGGTATATACATAGAGGTATATGCATAACGAAGTGTTGGAAGTCTTGAAGTGGGCAAGAAACTTGCGCCATCTTTGGGATGCAGTAAAAGGCTAACATGTATAAATTCAAGTAATTTAAGTGGCAAGCCATTTCCCAAGATTTTTCACCATTTTCACCAGATTTTGTCTGGTGTAGCCATTCCGACATATCAACAACAGTAACCCCCAAATTTCACCAGATTTTCAGAATCTGGTGCCCATTTTCACCATCTGGCAACGCTGAACCAGCTCCCGGCCGTTGCGGAGGCTAGCGCGCGCTGGGAATGCTCGGCCTCAGACTTGTTCTGAAGCTCCTCTATATGCTATGTATGGTACCAATGCGATGAGAATACGGTAGCAAGCATATATATGGCAACTCTGGTGCTTTCCGCTTTTCCGAGGGAGAGGCACAAGCCACTGATTCGCCCGCTTATGCTGCTCGTGAGAGCACTTACCGATGCGCGTCGCGCTCAGAAGGCTCGGCCGCATGTTCGTCACCGACCGTCAGAACAAATGACACGAAACGCGTATACATTCTTTTTTGAAAGAAATTGGTTTCCAAAACGTTTATGTCGAATGCACATATGCCAACCATTAATGTACTTGAAAATGATAAAATATGGTCATTTTTATTCAAGCTGTCGCAATTCTTGCTTTATTATTAAAATAAATACCTCGAAAAGGGGAAAGTCACACTCCCCACAAGTAGTCGTGAGTCGCAATCACAGCAGAAGGAACATAATAATAATAATAATAATAATAATAATAATAATAATAATAATAATAATAATAATAATAAACTCGCACCACACCACGCTGAGTCCCTGCATGCATGTAAATTCCCAAGCTCTCACGTGTCCAGACGCGGTCTTCAGCGTGCAATTAAAGGGATGAGAAAAATCTTTTTATGCAATAACGTACGCCGCAGGCGAAGCAAAAATAAAGAACTTTCACAGAAACCGTTCAGCATCATACAGAATGTTGTCCTTGGTACTAAAATAATATAATGCACAAGAAGAACTGAAACAGAAAAAAAAAAAGCACTGCTGGTAAAACACTGTCGTGATGCTTACAGCTAGTTTAAAGTAGTCACATCGTTCACAGCCGGAAATGTTTCCGCGTGGGCTTGTGAATATAGCCAGAAGGCTTGTCATTCTGATCTGTTAACTCTTTGTGTAGTTGAGAAGAAGAATCCGGAGAAACTTTTCAGAGATGATGTGCGCCGACACTCTGGCGTGACTCTTGTCCACACGTAATTCCGGACAGTCCAGAAGCGGCGAATCTTCAAGATATGACTGAACAGTAAATTGCAGTGTCTCGAGGATTTTCTTTCGGTAAAGATATTTCACTGCCTTCTCGAAGAACGTCACAATCTCATATATGATGGTTCCGGGAAACATTTTGACAATCACACATTGAGCGGTTGGCCACAAGGCTGAGCAAATCCGTCTCATTGTAGAAACTAAGCAGAAGGACGCACTTCGGGACATCTGCATCAGCATATGCCGTCTATCATCCGAAAACTGCGTTATGTTTATGAAGGACGCCGTGGTGGAAGGCTCCTGGAATTTCGACCACCTGGTAATCTTTAGGGTGCACCTAAATCCAAGCGCACAAGCCCCAAGCATTTTCGCCTCCATCAAATATAAGATGGTCAAGTTTGACCAATCAACCAACCCATTCTTGTTGCTAGTAGCACTGAGTGTGCCTCTTCTTTTGCCGAGTGCATGGGTACCTAGAAAGCCACACTGTCCCCACACGCACCTGTACAGCTGCTTCCACCACTTTCTTCATGCGGAAAAATAATTAGCACGGTAAAGTGGCCGGGAACAGCTGGTTTACTATACGAAGCGCATGCAGATTAACGCGCTTTGGGGGGTTGGCTCGCGACGCCCTCGCGCGGAACGCGCCGTCGTCCTGTATAGAAACAGATCCATTGTAGTCGTGGCAGCTGCTCAGGCCGTAAAACAGAGAGCGAGCGCGCGCCTCCAGACCGGCCGTCTTGTGAGAGAAAGAGAGAGAGAGAAAGGCGCGCGTTGACTGTGGAAACGCTCTTTCTTCGATGAACGCTCTACAGCTCGCACAGAAGGAGAACGCGCCCTTACCCGCGAGAGAAAACGTTGACGCAGGCAGCGTTTTCTAGCGAGTTTCTTGATTGAAAAATACCGACTGCTCGCGCTGGAGAACCGTCCACCGGCCACCCATATATATATATATATATATATATATATATATATATATATATATATATATATATATATATATATATATATATATATATATATAAATGAGAACTTGTGCTCAATGGGCCAAACGTATTTGGAGTGAAGTAGCAGACACGACTTCGCAGTTATCGTTTATTGCCAACAGTTTCGACCGCGGGACCGGTCTTTTTCAAGGCATGGAGAGAAGTGCTTTATTTATATATATATATATATATATAGACACTGGATCTTGACTTGCAATGAAGTGCTGGTGGGAGATTTCACTTGTGCGTAGTTGAACCATAAGGATTCGTAGGGTGCGCGTTAACTAAATTAATCCACTATGTTACATGTCAATGTGATGGTGATGATGCCAGGTCCATGTAGTGCAGCCAACCTTGTTACCAAACTACACTATTTTGTACCATGGCACAAAATTCACACAACTTTTCTTTTTATTTGAGAATAACCCTGAATTGTCCTTTGGCATTACAGCGGAGTGGAGTGGTTGCAACACACGTACAGAGAACTTCTTGTTTTCGGAACATACTTGTCCTTGTTGCATTCCGCTACACACTTTGGAAAAAAGGAATTGGTGCACATGCACACCCTTGGCTGAGATTCACATACTTCAAGTTGTAATCATATACGTTTGGAGATGTAAGGAGGTTTCTTTAGGTAAGTTTCCTTATTAATTTCTACCTTATCATAATACAAAATATTTCAAAAATAGTTTAAGCCTTAATTTTCGTTGACGTCTTTGAAGACAATGATTTCCAATTCAATGCAATGCAATGTCTTTGCATGAGGTGTTTGCAGGAAAGTTGCTAAACCTGTGAAAAAATTTTAGCTTCTCGTTATTCACTCACTTTACCACGGACTGCTTTCTGTTAATATATTATCAGAACTCTTTCCGAGGTTCCACTCTTTTATTTACGTGCACGCGAGTGAAAGCTCATGGTGCTTAAAAATTTTTGTCCTACATGTATTCTTGCCGTTTCACCTGAAAAAGAAAGAAATATTGGGACGAGGCAGGCAAGTACTTCAAGAATAATCATATCCATTTATTGCATTCTTTTGAAAGAGGCAGTGTGCTTTCTACACCTACATGGCCTGCAGCATGTAGCCTAGTTCACATATACATGAGACATGCTTATATAGTACGACAAGTTGGGATCTCACAACATTACACTACGGGACATGTTTGCATACATGCAGGAGATACTGTTTGCATCTTTTATAAAGAGTTTTTCATCTTAACCATGCCGTACAAATACTTCTCAGATACAGATATGTGTGATCTCGATGGAACGCTATTTCGTTTAGTGAAATATTTAACTTCTGGGATACTTTGGCAGCAGCTGGGAGCCGCCGACTTCTGATTTCGGCTCTCAATTTAAATGAAACAGATAAATAAAATCCACTAGAGTCAAGCACTGCAAATTGGCAAGCTAGAGGAGTGGTGCACACACCATTCTGCCCAGTAAATAAATTTACTAGAATGGTCACATAAGTGAGATTGAACCTTACAAATGGGTGCAAATATAAAGAAACTTTGAAACTAACACAGTGATTCTCACAACTTTAGGCGCTCAGTGAACTACTGTTTGCAAAACTGTGATATGTTTTCCCACAGCCGAGTTACAGTTATACCATAGCTTTTGTCTCTCCTTTAAGTTAACTCGTTCAATCCTTGTGGAGCTCTTCAGGGCCAAATCAAGTGACCTCTGAAAAGTAGTCAACATGGTCTCGTAAAGCGGGGCAAACTTGAATTTTAAAAAATGTTTAGCAATAGCATAATGAGTGTGTTTCAGTACATAAGGTGATTTTAATACAGAATTCGGAATTACCTTTTAGCTAAAGCTTTATGTATCAGCACTTTTAAACTGTAATGCCACTAGACATGATTTTGCACTGCCCGTGCTCAAGTACCAGCATGGAAAAGATAACATGTGCTCTACGTTGGGTCCGACCTAAGAGTGCAGCACAAGGCCTCTGTGCTCCAATGCTGTGAAACATGCTACTCGAAGGGTGCCATTACAGAAAGAAGTTTAGTTCTACTGTTATGGCATGACATGGTTGAACATAACTGAATAGGAAATTGTTGGCATGCCATTTCGCGTAAAGGGGGTGGTGCCCAATCAGTCTGGAAAAGGTGTAGACTTCCATACAAGCTTTCTGCAATTTTCCAGTACCAATTTAGCAGTTTTTTAAGCATGAAACGTATAGTCTGTTCACAGCACGCCTGTGTGAATTAATATGGACAGTGCTACGATTGTCCTTCATGTGAAGCAAAGAAGGCGGATATACTTTGTTGTACAATATTTACACATTAATAACTTCAGCTAGCTACCAGCTGCTGCACTAGCATAATGTGCCGTTTTGCCTTGCAATGCTTGTAGAGTTGCAAACTCGACAGTAAGAAGGATATTCAGATGTTTAAACCCGCAGCCTGTACAATGACATCTGTACGTCAATATTCACATGCTCTTCCGAGAGAACGAATCCAGGGACTGTGCAATGTCAATATGTGATATATGCAATTCATTAGGCCTAAATGTGCTAGACATCAATATGGCAGTTGCAGTGGCATAGCAAAAGTATTGCTGTCAAAACAGACGTATCCCTGAAATGCTGTGGTCACTGAGTATTACAAGAAAACAAGGAAACGTTTGAAATCATGAGTGTAATCAAAAAAGTTGTGGCACGTACTGAGTGTTCGGGAAAAAAAATGTGACCTAGAAACGTACTGGCTCCTTGATCCTTATAGGCACACATGAACAAACTCGCAGTGAACACAAGACAGCAAGACGTTACTTGCATGAAATGAAACAATGTGAGCTTACAATTGTGCACTCCGTGCCACAAACATTCACAATTTTTATATCAATGCTGTCTAGTTTACAGCATGTCTTACATTTGAAGTGCCACATGATTTGATCTCTACCTTTTATAACTAAAAGTCAAGATGCAGCATAAGTTCGGTGCTTTTCACGGCAAAAAAGCGGCGCTGCTGCCTGTATGAAACCACAGCAAGCTGTAGTTACAGAAACACAAAGGGGAAAGATTGTACACATTGTGCAAAGTGAAGTGTTGCATGCGGAATTCGTTTCCTATTTTATCTGCTGTACGGAATTTCAGACATTTCCTCATGTTCTTTAGTATTGTTGCTGTTGTTGTCCTGTAACTGCAGTAATTTCAGTAATGGCTGTAACGAACACAAAACGCAACGGAACATTATAATAACCCTTTCATTGCTGCATCCTTAAATTCAAAATAAATAAACATGGCATCATAGCAGAGCAGCCACATAGGGCAATTTGGCATTTCGTTTATATATCACCTGAAAGCATTTCACTCAGAAAAAAATAAAGGAAAGGAAATAAAGGCTGTAGAATATTATTAGGCATCTGTCTGCTGAGACGGCATAGTTGGCAATTGCTTGCTGCATTTTATTACTGCACTCTAAGCACTTACTTCCTCTGTGGCGAAAAAAAGCAATCCTTTGGCTATATACATACGTGTGCGCTTTCACATATACATCCACATCACTCACGCGTACACCACAGTGGCAAAATCACAGCACACAAAGAGAGCTGCCACACAACTACTTATTTATCATGTAAGGACTGACAAGCCACTCGTACATGTTTCGATTAAGTAGACATGAAACATGTCCGTGACGTGGCTTAATTAAGGAGTACTGACACGATTTTGTAGCTGTGTAAAAGGGACATTTTTCGTTTTATTGGCCTGCATGTTGACACTTTTCACGCACCGCAACCTGGAAATATGTATAAAATATTTTAACTTGATTTGAAGGTATTCGGTGCCCAGCATCTGTAAACCAGCCCCATTGCAACTACAAGCCAGCCCTATTGCAATGGGCAATATCATGACGTAGCAACACAGTCACCTAAAAATTGCCAAAATCACTGCTTCAGCCACTGCACGGCTATAAAATTTAAATTACTTGCTTGTACCACATGCTGCTCACAGCAGCCCATGGAGTTGCTGCAACTCCATCATGTGTTGCTGTACCCACGTGACTTAGTACTAATGTCCGACAATGTTGGCACGTCACTATGGGACCGCCTCTTCGAACTCAAAACTGAAAGTGGGAATTTAAGGTAGCTGTATTAAAAATGCATTCGATTGAGTCCCGAGGCACCATGATACTCCTTTTAAGGTTCTCGACACCAGTGACTTTATTTACAGAAACAATACAAAAATGTCTAAAATTCGCGTCAGTACTCCTTAACACAGGCAGTTTGAAAAGCCACCAGTGGCGCACTGATGGGGGGGGGTTTCGGGTGTTGTAACCCCCCCCTGAGGCCGACCTAACCCCCCTCCCACCCCGTAACTGCTCCTATGTCCTAGAAGAATGCGGAGCTAATGTCTGCAAAACGCTGTAAAAATAATAAAAATAATCATCATCATTGATGTCACTATTATTTGGCATTTTATTTACTTTTTTTACACACGCAACAACTGTGTAATCGCTTGCCCGGCCCTTCGTGAAAAATTGAACACCCCCCCCTCCCCCCTGGCAGAAATCCTGGGTGCGCTACTGAAAGCCACGTTGCCGTTACTTGGCATTAAGAGCTCTGTCCACTACTGTTTGCAAATAGTTAACTTTATTACACCTAATTAGCAAACTGAACAGATGACCTCAATTTTGTTCATAACAAGCAATACTATACAAACTATGAAAGCAGTGAAGCTGCATGTGTCTCACGGCACGCATAACACGGTGCTGTTTTTTGTATTTGTCATGGTTTTATATACGGAATAACTACTTCCCACATTACAGATTGTGCACTATACAGACATGTATAAAGGGTGCACCTTTGATTTGGGTGTCCAACATTAGGAGAAAAAAATGTTTACAGTACTAATGATCTCGAACACCAAGATCTCCAAACACAAATGGTTTTTGCCATGAGATATTGCGAATTAAATGCAGAAATAAACAGGTTTCAAATTATGTGTTAAATGGTGTGTGTGCATTCACAAATAGTCAACACAAAACAATAGTGGTGATCATGACTTCATGCATCACAAAGTCATGATGAAAAAGACAGCGTTCACTTCTGCCATGATGCACTATCATAGAGGAACACTACAGATTTTGGAGCATTTCATGCCATAGTCAGAAAAATGACACAAGGTAGCCCAGCGTCATGCAATGGCCACCAATCAAAATTTTAAAAAAAAGAAAGGTGCAGCCCTTACACAAGCCTATGTGGAATGCAAGGCTACGGAAATTCATAAATTGTCAGTGTCCCTTTGCTATTTGCTTCCTTCCTTAAATGATAGTTTTGAGCACTACTTCAATGACATATTTTGTCCTTACGTCCTGCACGCGCTGCGCTCCATATCAAGCTGCTGTGGCACAAGGTTTTGGAAACGTGGTGCTGTTCTAGTTCAGTGGGGAGGTAGTTAAAATTTGCGATGCCTTACAGGTAATGACTGTGCCACATTTTGTGACATAAGCACACGAGGTACAATAGCAGATCCAATTATATGAAGCATTCCTCACGAGTAAAAGGTTCACTAAGTGATGGAGCCTTGCAGTGATCAACTGTGACTGAACAAGCAATGTGGAAGTAACCAGTGTTTCAACAAGGGAACACGTTTTCGTTGGAGCGCAAACGCTTTCTCAGCATTTGCTAAGTAGCTGCTGCCCTGACGAGTTCCCTTGCTGAAAAAAATTTATTTAGCAAAGCTCTGTGTTCCACCACAGTTAACTGCATGATGCATTACTCTATCTTGCTCAAATTAGTCATGCAGATTTTCGCTCGTAAACGAAAGCAGGGAGAGATGTATTCCTTATTTTCATAGAACTGCGTGCTAGAGATACAACAAATTATGGTTAAACAAAAAATACCAAATTCGACTGTGATCAGTGGGGCACCAAAACAGCATACTGTGGTTACAAGACAATGTGGCACATCTCTATGAGAACAAAACTGAGCTGATGGTGATAAAACATGATTACAAAAATAAGTGAATTTTGTTTTTTGTTTTAATCTAATGTAAGTGAGCACATCACATGCCATGTCAACAATGCTCCTCAAGTGCAGATCAAACCTGTATAAAACAGATATAAAATGTTAAAATTGTGAACCTAACTTCTCAACCATACATTCTGGAAGTATGGAGAGGGTCTGCAATATTGGCTTGTTCTTGAGCAGCGCTAAAACATAATGCTGTTATTGATCTGCCTTTGCTAGATATGTATCAAATTTGCCTTCAGCAACCTGTATGCGGCTAATGTAAGCCGGTTTACTGCTTTATTGCAGCAACAACACTGAAAGCTTGTTGACTGAAAGAGTTCAAGTTCAGCTCACACATCTGATGCAGGTGACTTGTTCACAACTACCTCGGGGATGTTCATAAAACGCAGCATTACACTGCTCACATATTATACACCCTGGTGATGGCTGCTGCAGAAATCCTCGGTGAAAGAGAGGGACTTCAAATAACAAGTCCGATATAATATCTTTTGCAAAATGATGCACACTTCACATAATTGTTCTGAGCTGGCTGAGCAGCTCTTCTGTGCTGGCATTCCACTGTAGACCTCTAAACCGTGACAAGTTTACCAAGATGGCCAGGTAAGCAACAGTGTTGCAGACCACCCAGCCTAGTCCAAAGCTTTCACTCAGAGACATAGTTTTTTTAGGGAGACCGAGATACCTTATCTTAGGAAAGAGATCACAGGCTGGACAGCAACACCTCACACCAGCATGCAACACTCTCAGCCGTGTCACCCACACGCCCATCACACTGCGCTGGGCCACTGAAGCTCCTCCCTTGGAGTCTTGCAGAAGGCCACTGGTCTGCCAGGACATGCGTCCATCACGGCCAGCGTCACAAGAATGTCTCTGAGCTGACATAAGCCGCTGCAGAAGCTTTCCTTGCAGAGTGTTTGACCGACTGAGGCACATTTGCAGTGCCCAGTTTTGCAAAGAACTCTTGAAGTTGACAGCAGCTGCTCGAGTAACTTCTCCTCGCAGGTTTACTGACTGACCAGGGGTAGGTCCATCACACCTGGCGTCACACCGAGGTCTCAGAATTGAGCCGAAGCACAAAGCGGTTGGACTTCGGGTCCACAATCTCCTCGGTGACATTGAAGTGGGGCAGGGCGTGGATGCTGACCAGCAGAGACACTTCGCCTTGCCTGAGGAGGAACGTTACGCCTGGCTTGAGTGGACGCGATAGGAGCACGTCGCAGACGAGTGCCCACGTCTGGACCTGGGCGCAGCTCGCGGTCGTCCTGGAGCACGGGCGTGGACTGGAGGTACTTTTCGAGGAATGCCTTTGGGCTGAGGTCGTAGTGAAGGCACTGAGCCAGGTGCTCCAGGATTCCCTGCATGGTGTGACGGGGCTGCTGGCGGGTTATGCGCAGGTACTTCTGCAGAGCACGGGCCATTGATGGAAAGATGGCCTGTGCCGCTTCTGTGGGGTCCATTGGAATTGCCTGGCCCTGTGTGCAAGAAAAAAAAAATGTGGTCGATACCTCTGTTATAGCAATAAGTATAACACGATAGTGAAACCTGTCTTCTCGAAGTTGTGGAATGCATAAGCGAGGGGGCGGGAGATGGGCTGGGTACAGTGAACATGTGCACACGTTACATGTAGACATCAGCGGCACATCGACATGACACAAGGTTCCTTGACAGTTGTGCACAAGGGGAAGTTCTCCAACGACTCACATTCCTCTGGAGACACTGAATTGCATGCACCAAAGCCCTGCGCAAACCTGACAATGCTGGTCTCATGTAACAAACACAGACTTTCTGCACATTTAACCTCCCTCAATCATTGATAAATTATACAGTTCTACTAGCACTAGTCGAATTTATATTATACTATTTAATACATATTATACAGTAGAACCTCGTTATAACGAACCCTGATATAACGAACTATTGGATATAACGAAGCAATCGCAATTCCCCTTGAAATTCCTATAGATGAAATTGATATTGGTCATAACAAACTAATGGTTATAACGAAGTAATTACCGCTCCCCCTTCAACTTCGTTATAACGAGGTTTTACTGTAGTTCAAAGACAAGAAAAGCTTGATGTCTCTAGGCAGTTGAAAACTTCAAGATGAGGTAAAAATAAACACATGAAGCTGTCATTGCTGTTCAGGCTCATTTAGCAGATTACTACTAGGAAAAAGTGGAAGTGTCAAATTGAAGTCACCTTCGTAATGAGGTTAAACAGTTTGCCAGTGGCTGAAGAAATGTATAACAAGTGGACTGAAGAACACTAGCGGATACAAGCAGTGTCTGAGTGTGCACAACATTAATGTTATGCACCATATGTGTATATTAGTAACTTAAACAAATCAATGCTAGACAACTTTAGCTGCCTTTCTTATTCTTAGAGCAACAGAACTGTCCTTGGTGCTTCAAAAGCATCTGTACAGCAAAAAATCCCTAATCGGGATGCTGCTCTGTGTCCTCGAAACTTTTGACAGGCACTTGGAGGTCCTTGAATTCCGGCCTCAGAAGTCAGAACACCCTACTTCAAACTTCCAGTTATGCAGCCTTTCTATGGCCTTTATGACAGCCGCGCACCCTGCGAATGTTATGACCGCTGTCTCAACATAACTTGAAATCACTCAGAGAAGAGTAATTACACCAGCAACGTCCACTTCGCAGGCTGTGGACAGCAGTGGTACTTTGGCATGTGGATGTTATACTTAGAAGCTGTTAGCTTTCTTAAACATGTTCACAGATGATGCCACTCCTTCAAGAGACATCTTGCACACTACACACACTGAACACACTTAATGAACAAAAACATGTACGTAGCTTATGTAGTGTTCAGCAGGTTTGTGCCCATTTAAACCTTGCCATGCTATAATGATTTTGTCACAAAAAGTGATCATAATGTCTTGCTCATGTGGCAAATAATTTATGCTCAATTTTGTTGGATTTCTTTTAGAATCTATCATCTTTGCCTTCGCAGTGCCACGAAGATGTCCATCTCTGCAATCCTTTCTCCGTACTATGCATGGGGCTGTCAATCATCCCAAACTCCAGCAAACCCTCATAACCCCACCAATGCAAGCTGGACGGGTTTACAACATTGCCGAGCAAAGTACACTGCGTGGTTTGGTTAACCTGGAAGAATCCATTAATGCAGGCAGAGTACAGTCTGTTTCACACTTCGGGGAAATCTCGGAGCACATTGCAGTGTGATGTGCCATGCAACCAATGCGATGCGGCCACAGTTCTAGGCTGCACGCATTGAGTGCCTGAACATGCGCGAGCAGCCGCTGCTGGCTGACTCCAGTGCTCGCTGCATCATGACCGCATCGCGTTGCCAGGCGCTCCGAGATTTCCCCTAAGTGTGAAGCAGACTGTACATCCCTCGGGAGGAGGACAGGCCTGATCTTCCCAACAGACTTGGGTGGAATACGAGACAAACAAACAATATTCAAGGCCATGACAGCCTGCTATTGAGCAGTCAGTGAAGCCAACTCCACTGAGCTGGTTGGCTGTGTGCTCTTATCGCCCCATCTCTCATAAACTTGTTTTCACTATTTGCCCCAAATGACCTGGCGTTCCCACTGTCCAGCGGCTATGTATCAGTCCGGATTCTTGCAGCCTGCACTAGGTCATGCTGCCATTGTGGCTTCACAACAGTGGAGAGAGCGGCGAGATACCGTGACATATATTTCTATGTCCAGTTTTCACAACATCTGAGACTCTACTGCAGAGTCTTGTCACATGAAACGTGAAGGGACCAGGCTAATATATTCCGCCCAGCAGGAGTTTCATTTACTGAGAAGGATGTGCACTGACGTACAAAACCAACCAAATTAGAGGCAGTTGTTTCATTTGAGCAGCACTTGTGTTTAAAGGTCAAATCTGGTGATTTTTTGATGTCCACTGATCTCAATGAAATTTTCCATGTATGTTTTCCTTGGTACAGTAATAATATATGCCAAGCAAGGCGGTTGTAAGGCATTTAATTTTCATGAAAATGAATTTTAAAGACTTTTAAGATTTTAAAGCGGAGCCACATGCGGGCCACCCCGTGTTTTCTATGCCATTACCTACACAGCTGCCCACCTGAGCAGTCGGGCGGCCAAAAGCAAAATGGTGATCCTTCAGTGCTCAAATCGTTGCCGTCATGTTAAGAAAACGTGGAAGAGCTCCATGCATTGTCAGATGACATCATCGCCCTCATTTTTCTAGCTCCAGCACCATATTTCTCATGGCGGGGAGGCTGTGATGTCATCGCATATGATGCATGAAATGGCTACCCATTTCAATTAGTTTGAATGTATTGCTAATTTTGTTATTATTACTGGTGAGTTGCTCAGCAAAGTGAACCACGCTGCCTGCTGCAGAATTGCCAATGCCATCGGAAAAGAGGTATCAGAATACGGTAAAAAAAAAAAACTGCCGTAATTCCCCTTTAAGTGCCTTACAGTATTTACAAATTCTACTGCATTGCCTTTATGCTCAAGTCTCATTACATTTTGCTAGATTTTCCTTTATTCTCTTTCTAAATCTGTGTGCATTAAATTCAAGTGCACTTCATGCCTCATTGTTTGTACGCACCATTTTCATCTTGCATCCGCTTGATGTGGGTGAATGCCTCTTCTGCTGCGGAAACAAGCCTAGCTCTGCGTTTCCGCACCCTCCGCTCGTATTCGTGCTCCTCGTAAAATCGATCGTTGTGACCCGACCGTCGTCCAGGAAGAACTGTCTGGTTTAGCGGGGCCTGGTCTTCTTCGGCAACACCATCAACGTCGTAGACCTGCGCAAATGCAAAACAACACAATTTGTGACACATGCTGTGGCCACTTGCAAATGCTGCATCTTGCACAGATTCAAAGCCAGCTCAAAAGCAAACTGCAGATGTAACGGTTTGTGTGTGGAACTTAAGTTGAAACAGGAACAAGCAAGCAACAGCATAAGAAAAAGAAAAGGGTAATTAAGATATTCCTAGAAAGCTACACCTTACAAAATTATAGAACACTCAAAGAGTGCTATGCTTAGGTAGCCATTTTTGGTTGTACTTCGGCTTTGGCATGAGATGACACATCTTGTACAATGCTTGACTGGATTGATGAGCCGCCCATTGCACCCGATCAATTAAATCAACGCTTCAAGTTGTCACTTAGCTCTGCCTTATTCTCAGTCCACTCAGCAGGTTTGCGACATGTCTGCACCATTTCCAGCCCATCACCGTTAGGAAACATGAGGTTGCAGCAGAATCCCACTACAAGAAGACCAGCATAGCAGGCATGTTGAACAGAACTGCCCGTGCCAGGGTTGCAGTATAAGCGTGCACTCCCTGTTTATTTTCTCTTGTTTCACAAGAAACAACAAGGTGGCAGCAGAAAGGTGGTATCTTGGTGCTCACTATTCCACACTGTGGTGTTAGTGGGCTAATATAATAATAATAATAATAATAATAATAATAATAATAATAATAATAATAATAATAATAATAATGTTTTACATCCCAATTGATTTCTGGGGTTTTATGTCCCAAAACCACAACTTGACTATGAGAAACGCTGTAGTGGAAGGCTCCGAAAATTTTGACCACCTGGGGTTCTATAACGTGCACCGACACTGCATTGTACATGAGCCTCAACATTTCGCCTCCATCGAAATACCGCCGCAGCAGCCAGGATTCGAACCCGCGACCCTCGGATCCGCAGCCGAGTGCCATAGTCACGAGACCACCATGCTGAGGCATTGTTGGTGGGCTGTACAGCAGCATACGAACAATTCTGAACGGTATCGGCCCTGGCTTTTATCTTAGCAGAAAAAACTTGCAAGGTATTCTGAGGAATTAGTGTAGGTCTCCTTTGTACCATTGTGACGCCGACAGGTGGAGCACGCTATCGTGAATCTTGCTCCACTTTACAGATCTCTGCTTAATTAACCAACGTTCAGTTAAAGTGGTACACCAGCTAAAAGAAAAATGATGAATCAAGAATACATATTTGTCACAAGTGATGACACCATTGTGCCACATGCCATTGTGGAGCTAATAATAATAAGTTTCTGGGGTTCTACATCCCAAAACCATTATATGATAACGAAACATTGTGTTGGAGGCCTCCGGAAACTTCAACTACTTGGGGTTTTTTAACGTGCACTGATACCAAGCAGTAAATGGGCCTCACTATTTCATATCCATCAAAACGCAGCTGCGGTGAAGCTAGCACTTGCATACAGTGGGGGTGCTAGTACTCACGTACTGTGGTGAAGGCAGTCTTGGGCAGTAACTAGTTACTAGTAATGCGTTACCGGTAACTAGTTACTTTTTTCAGTAACTTATAACTGTAACCAGTTACTTTTAATTTAGAGGAACTTGTAACTGTAACACTGTTACTTTTTGCACGGTAACTGTAACTGTAAATACCGTTACAGTTACTTCCTTTTAAAAAAATATCCAGCAGCAACACTTCTTAAAAGCAGGGCTCGGCAGTATCGCGATGTTTATCTTAAATATTTATGACTATGTGTACCTCTGTATCTAGATAACTTTGCAAAATGTATTTGTGTCTCAGTAGTGGAAAGCTTTTACGATGTATCGTTTCTATCGCGATGCTGTGCAGGACACGGACACCTCATGGTTTTTCTTTTCTTTTCTTTTTTTTTTTTTTTTTGTTTGCGGATGTGCTCACGTTTTTCCAGGGCGGAAATGAAGACTTTTTTTTATGAATGGAATCAAAGCACGGCCGATCGGCGACAAAAAAGGGCGGGGAAGGGTTTTTCTCCCGGCCGCCATGCAGAGAAAGGTGCGCAGTATGGTCGGCCTAAGTGACGAAAGTCAGTGTTGTTCAGAGGCCGGTGCAGCATCCTTAATTTTTTTTGCGTGGCCAGCCATTTATTCATGACCGCCCGCGCGGAAACCACCTAGAAATAGACGCTTTGCAATGCCTCGCACACGTGCAATTATCAAAGCGGCGGTACTTCCAAAAAGCACTTCCCCAAGTGCCGGCAGCAATGGCTCGAAGGGGCCTATATCCTCTTTGTCGTGTCTCAGGATGAGCTCCCATTTCATTTACGAGCGTGCAGCAGTGCTTCGTGGCACCAGGCTGTCCCAACGTATTAAATGCGAGGCATTTCTTAGCGAACTTCGGCCACTTTGAGCGTATCTATCTATCTAACCGCCTACGACTTTGTGCTCTCCTGGCCGTTTCATTAATGGATGTATACGAGAATTTGTATGCAACAACATGGCTGCATGACGAACACAAATGACAGTTCATAACATGAAAATCATCACGTGCAGGGCATGAGCGGCATCATTTACGTGCTACGGTCTTGGTGCTCTCCTGGCCTTTCGTTAATGGAAGTATGCCAAAATTAGTATTGCTCAACACCACTGCATGACGAGCATAAACGACACGTCATAACACAAACATTATGACGTGCATGTCATAAGCGGCATGATTTACGTGCCAAGGTCTTGGTGCTCTTGCGGCCGTTTCTTTAATTTGATATATATACCAAAATTGGTAAGGGGAGGCAACAATGTATGACGACCATGGGTTACACGTTCTAAGAACATGAAAATCATGACATGCGTGTTATGAGCGGCATGATTTACATGCCACGTGTTTCCTTCATGGGATGTACACTAAAATTGCTATGGCACGTGCACAACTGCATGACGAACGTAAATGACAGGCCATAACATTACAATCATGACATGCGTGTCATGAGCGGCATGGTTTACATGCCACAGTCTTGGTGCTCTTGCGGCCGTTTCGTTAACTTGGTATGTACCAAAATTGGTATAGCGAGACAACAGTGCAGTACCATTTTACGTTCCTGATGCATGCTTCGCATTTCCTTGATTCCCGCTGCACGTGGGATCTGCCATTTTTTTTGTAAATAAATTCCCGACAGTCAATAAAAAAGTTGTTGCAGAAAGTGAAGCGTGCGCAACGATTGCTGGCGTTGGGCTTTTGAGTGAGCCCAGTCCTTTCCTTTTATCTGGGAGTTTGCTACGAGGAACTTCAACTAACCCCACGCCTTCATACGTTTCCGTTGAAAGAATTACATAATTTTGTGTGCGCTGTATTAATCTTGTACAGTAACGGAAAAGTAACGACGTTACTTTTTATCAGTAACTGTAACTGTAACAAGTTACTTTTGGAAGCTGAGTAACTGTAACTGTAACATAGTTACTTTTCTGGCTTAGGTAACTGTAACTGTAACAGGGTTACTTTTTACTGGTAACGTGCCCATGACTGGGTGAAGGTAGCACCAGTGTACTGAGGCAAAGCTAACACTCGCACCCTGCGGCTAATCCAGCAATTGCGTACAGCAGCAAATGTGTCACCTATGTACCGCGGTGAAGCCAGCTCACGCATACCCACACTTCCCCGTTGGGCTGGTCTTTAGAACTTTTTTGTTCTTATCCTATGGACAACATATGGGAGTAAACTGGTCGTTCAATAAATTGGTTTTTGTTTCTTTTTCCTATGTTTAGCAGTATGTTTCTCTGCAATTTAACGTGGTCTTACTCATATTTTATAAGTATTCAAACATTTAGAAACACCGATGTCTGGGCTAGTTGGTGAGGATCCATAAGAAAACAAATCGCAGCATGAAAAAACGGGGATGACAAAAGGAAGGAGAACGACAGTATGGGAGCTGCCGTCCCGATGTACTCGTTCCTTTTGTCGTTCCCATTTTTTCGTGGTGCGATTTGTTTTCTTATGTATCATTAGAAAAATACATGATTCAATACACACTCAAACATTAATACTCGAGTTCACTTCACACTCAAAATCTTGCTATTTTCACAGCGCTTTCGTATGTGATATACCTACAGTGGCTGAATCGGTTAGCATGCTATTCTCACAGCCTGGTAGTCGATTGCTCAAATATGCAACCGGAAGAGCAATTTTTATGTTTGAGCAGCAAGGAGAGAGCTTCTTTTTTTTTTTCGTTTTGTGCTCCATTGACAATGGCTTGACAACTTAGCCAACACAAGCTTCGCTTGAAAAAAAATGTAACCTACTTTGAAAGCCTGCTGCTGTTGTTGCTGCTTTCGGTGACGACTTGGAACAGTTTCCAGGTAAGGGTTGTAAATTGGAAAATCCTGCATAAGTGAAACAAAAAACAAAAATGCGGGTTGAACAAGTGCACCATGGTACATACTGGTAATCTGGTGCTTAAAGAATTGCAGTTAGGTATGAAATTTCGTACAAAATTATGGCACTTCATGGTACATACAGTTTGTGATGGAGTTACAGGTTCTGTACATGCTACTACAGTTAGATATGTCTGTACATACAAGCAGTTGCAAAATGTTTGAATGGGCCATTTGTTAAGAAGATTTTATGTAACACTGTGCAACCATGGCAAATGAGTTCTGCGGAAACCCGCAAGGTGGAGTAACGTTGCATGGTCAGCAGTGGTTGAACAAATGATGGCTGTCACTAAAGATAGTGGCTGAACAAATGATGGAAGTCACTAAGGCTAACACCTTTAGGGGTTAGGAACACCACTGTGACTGCTTGTGGCTACTTGCAGTTGCTGCCTTGACAGAGACGTCCAAATTCCAACTGCAGTGTAATTGCAGCGAAAACTCCAGCGGAAACGTTGGCAACAGTGAAATTTCTTTTACAACGATTAATCACTTCAAGCATCACCAGAAACGTTTTGAACTTCTGTGTTGTCTAGATTTTAAAATTTATGTTCAGCCAACTTTTGATTAACCAGACTCTGTTACAACTGGGGCACCCCAAATGCACACAGCTTTTCAGAAACACAGCTTGGAAAAATATTGCCTAAGGTCATGAATAATTAAATAAGGCTGTAAGATAAGCCAGGAACAAAGCACATGCAAGTGCCACAAAATAAATGTATGGAAGTGACGTATCCGTCAATCTTCAAAATTTTCCTTTGTACAGAACACACCGATCATTCGTTTCATTCAGTGATTTTTGTACAATTGCATTACTTATTGCAAAGAGGCAGGGCCTCGAATGTAGTTACAAGTAGGGTTGTTCATTTTCGAGTTTTACATTTTTTTAAGTTTGAGGGCAAAAATCAAGTGCTATTTTTTTTTTACGGCCGTATTCGGAGAGAAATCATACTTTTTGTCAAACCATCCATTGCAAAGTATTGTTTTTTTGGGGAGGTTATATTTGAAACTTAAATTTACCAATGAGAGCCGTATAGCATTCACAGTGCTGCATGCAGCCTGTGAAATGGATAATCCAACAGGATCTATAACTTCATTGTCCCAAAACAGGGTAGATAAAGCGCATGTGCACCACAAACTCTGTGCAGAATGAAAACAAGGCAGATATGGGGCAACGGTATTTGGGAAGAAATTGAGTTTTGCCCAAAAATGAACAACTTCCTAGTTATAGAAGGCTGTAAACAGCAATGATAGTACGATAAATATTGAAGTGACAATTAACATGATTTTTTAGCTCGGCATTCCACATGCAAGTGAATGCCTTCATAGTTTAAAGCTGCCTCTGCAAGGATGAAGAATTGATCAAATGCTGTGGTCTAAGATATAAAACCACTGCAAGCGTTATGACAGACACCATATGATGAGGTGCATGGATTAATTTTGTTCCCTTTGGGTGCCTTAATACAGCCAAGACACCGAGTACAGGAGTGTTTCCTATCCCTGTGGCCGAAAGAAATGCACTCCGTATCCTTGCATGACCATATTCAGGCATTGTGCCTGCACCAGTCCTTGTGTATCAAGTGTTGTAGACTATCCACCCTTTTTCGAATGCCTTGGAACAAATGAAATGTGTTGATTTGTGCAATAGCGGAGAGCTGGAGAGCGAAGCTGGAGAAAAGAAGGAACAGCTTTCATACACGTTGCTCAATCAGTAGAGCAGCACATGCATAATGTGGAGGGCCTGGGTCTGGGCCTGTACCAGCGACAAGGTCTTTTTATTTTATTTCTTTACTTATTTACTTCATCTCTATTCATTATGCACACTCTGATTCTTCTTTAAAGGGCCCATGACAGCCATTTTTTTGTTGGGGATTTTTATGTTCTAATGAATAGAACTGTGTCTTGTAATCACGGCATGGAGTGGCAAATTCTCCAGCGTGAAGTCTAATTAGTCACAGCATCGTTAATTTTGTTCAGTTTTAATGAAGCTTCGAAACGCGCGCCAATAACTGCAAGAAACTAGCACCGCGGGGCTAGCGCTGACGGCTGTCGGAAGTGAGCGCAGGCACTGATCGCGTGAGCTCAAGATTCGGTGACGTTGCGGAGAGCGCGAGCGCCAGACCAGTTGCTGAATTCGTCTGCTCGCCGCAACCGCTTTGCATCATAGCGTCATCACAATGTACGCTTGAGCGACCAACACGGAGAGGAAGCAAAAAAATACGGCTTTTGGCGTGGCCTCCGCAATCGGCTGCGGCAGCCAATCTCGGAGGCCACGCTTGGAGGCCATAGCACGGCGCGCCCGTGTTTCTCTGTGACGTCACGATATCAACTTACAAAAGTGAAACGTCACAGATGGCCCACTAACTGCGTCATACTAGTGGCGATGTCGCGAGGTGCTGCAAGCTCGGATGAGCATTCCCGCTTACTTTGAAACCATATTAAAATTACTTAGAGGCGACGTTCGCCGCTAACACTCGGCCAAGGTTGCCTTCGTATGCAGGAAAACGAATTAACGCAAGCATCTTGCGATTGAAATTTTGGTGTCATGGGACCTTTAAACTGTTTTCATATATCAGCAAACAAAATCCTTCCAATGTCTTTCTTTCTTTGCTTCATCACCTGCTGGCTTCATATTATTGTGAGTAATAAGAATTGGGTCCCTCAGGTCAAGCTGTTCTTGTTAAATTCAATTCAGTTCAATTCTACACTTTGTTTATCATTCATTGAAATAAAGGCACTGTCAGCAATGAGCAGCTTGATGAGGTGACAGTGCCCTTAGAATGGCAGTAACAAAATTTACTTGGGAAAGAAAAAATACATATAAAAAGCCACACAATAATTAATGGTACACACTGCTTCAAGATTCTTGAACATTAGGATAACAAGCAAGTACGATGTAAAATACTCCAAGCTGGATTACGTAAAATGAATGCAAAAGAATGACAGTGCAGACATAAGGCAACACACACCACCACGCAAACAATGGAGGGATTGTTGACCCACCTGATAGTACTTCTCAAGCATCCATACTGCTGCCCTCTGTATGCTGAGCTGGCCGATGGCATAGCTCCTGCTCTGCCCATCAGGCGACCGCACAATCTTGACGTAGTATTGTGGCTGAAGCTGCCGTATTTCGACGAGAATGACAGCCATGTAGTGAATGAAGAGGAGCGAGTCCACGAGGGACAGAGCAAACTGCACTATGCTCAGGTACGTCAACTCGTAGTCCTGGTGACGTCGCTCATAGATGCGGACGCAGAAGAAAAGCCAATATGAGAAGATGAACACAAAGACCAGGGCGAGCACAACTGCTCTCAAGATGAATATGCGCGGCATCGTCGCTCGAGGCCTCCGAACAAACAGGGCCCAGGTGGCGACCGCGAGGATGAGCAGCTTGAAGGCGAAGCTGATAAGGAGGCCATCACACTCCGGTCCACACTTCTGCACTTTCCACTCTAGAATCTCAATTCGTGGTAGCGCTACCATCACCATCGGAGACAAGAAAGCTGCCAAGGATAGAACGCTTGTCAGCACAGTTCCGGCCCACATGTGGCAGCGAAAAAATCCTCCAGGCGTTCCCTCCGGCTCCCGGCCAAGCCTCGACACATCCTCGGCGCTGATCGAGCGTTCGCTCGTGTTTCCCGTGATGGCCGTCGTGTTGTCGCCCCAGTTGTCGTCCTGGGGCAGGATCTGCACCTCGATGACCTCGTCCCTGCGGTCGCCGACCTTGACCTGTGTGGGACACGACCGAGTAGACCGATGCGAGTGCCTCCGACTTGCACGGTACGACTGCTGCGGCCCATCATCTTGCTTCTGTTGCTGCTGCTGCTGCTGCCGCTGTTGGTGGTGCTGCTGGTGGTGGTTCTGGATGTTGTTGCTGTGGTTGTGGTGTCGGGAGGATGATGACCTCCGCGACCGCTCGCTGGGGCCTGACTTGACGGATTCGTTGTCGTGCGACATCTTGTAGTTTGGTGGCAGCTGGATCCCACCATGGATGTCCCCCGACCAGAGGGACATGGCCAGGCCACCTGGGTCGCTGCTGTCAGCCCAGCGCCTCTTGCAGCGTCAGCTGCACACCTGTGGTAGGTGAACAAGAGAAAACGCACTTGAAATTGTTCATTTTCAAGTAAAACCCGACTTACCCGATTCCTACACCCTGAAGGTGTTTCCGAAAATATGGGCCGAGCATGATTCCTCATGAAGTAGCATAGAAACAACACACAAGAAAAAAGACAACACAGGCACACAGGTGTGTCTAATTTGTCTTGGCCTCTTTCTTGTATGTTGTTTCATTACTACTTACAATAGCACTAAAACTAAATTCCTCCCTGAATTTGAATACCCCATACCTGGTTGTTTCTTATGCTGCATGGAGGTTGCAATGCACACATCCTATAGTTACTTGATCTCGGGGCAGTAAAGTTACATTCTGATGACTGACAGGAGTTCTAGTGGCATAGAGTTCACTTCACAAGTTACATGCAGCATGCAGTGGATGCTATATGTTTCTCATTCGCAAATTTTAACCTTGTAAATATAGCCCACAACAAAGAACAACGATTTGACCCCCAAATATCACCTTCAAAAATAGGACCCGATATTTACCCCCAGAACATCATTATTTTTCAGTAAATACTTTGAAGTTCGATGTTTCTATTGAAACTAAGAAAGTATAATGACATCAGTAATCAGCACAGATGACTTCTTCTGGAAACGAAACATTTGGTATGTGAAGGATGACTGCTGATTACACATGCCGTTTATAACATGCATTATCATTCACATGCATAATATGGCAGTTCCCCCCCACCCCCCACACAAACCTGTCTGGCCTTTCAAAGTATCTCAGCCAAGAAGGTTCTCTCAACATTAAATTGCCACTTTTATTAGCTTGTTGGTCAGTTCATTGAGAGCCATGTAGCACGCACAGTGCTGCATGTGGCTTGTGAAAAGAACTGTAGGTCAGTGGAGTTCACTTCAGTGAACAGGTTCCAACGTTACTGACAAGAGGCACGGCAGCTAGAGCTAGCGCGTGTGAAACACGAACTCCATGTTGCATAAAAAGAAACGGTTGGCATGTGGTTTTAGAAATTGGGGGGCAGATTATGTTGTAGGGTGTAAGAATTGGGTAAAACCACGTGTCACTCACAAACGTGCAAACGCACGGTGATTTAACCGATGCGGGCAGTCGCATTGTAGAATTGTTCTATACGTCGTCACCACAAACACATTCTCAAAGAACACTATGATGATGGAGGAAGTACTACTGAAGAGGACAAGGGTCGGAGGAGTTCCATCTACCCTCCCTTAATTAGACCGCGGCTAGTAGCACTAGGAGACTTTGAATCTAGTTAAGTCGCACTTCAGGCCTGCCTGATGACTTGCGGAAGAACAAAATTCATTGCTTTGTGTTTTTTTTTTCTCAGTAGCCTACGCTATTACAGTGCATGCGGCGGCAGTATGCAATAAAGGGGTGCGAAAATGTAGCCACAGTCTTTTGGCCTCAAAGCTTACAGTGAGCAGTGCGGCGGTACCGTGGCGATAATGTCGCTGTATTTGGCCCGGATAGTGGAAAGAAAAGCCATCTAGCCGGAATTTGTAACAGCGGTGTTGCAAGGTATCGAACAACCGACCTCTCGCTCCGCAGCGACGCACGTTACCGACGTAGCTACAGCGCTGACCGAGCCACGCCGTTGTTATCAGGGGGAACCCTCCTAAACGACACTCTGTTTATTTGTTTATGACAATTTTTTTTATGTGTAGGGAGAGTTTACGCTCGGATGCCCGCATTGTGCGCACAGTTCATGGGTCAGCAAGCAAATGCACCGGGCACAAACTCCCATTCAAACCGCTTCAAGCACTTTCATGTGCCAACCTTGGCGAGGAATGCAAGAAGCCTCACATCTCTGAGGCCATTACGCGCGTGGAATAGTCTTATAAGCCATCGGTAGGTGGCGCGACCAGCCTAGCGACAATTTTTTTTTCTCCTTCGGGCACGGCACGCGCTGTCGGTAGCAGGAACCGGAACCTAGGGTGCGTGAACGGTTACCCTCGCCAGAGGCCCGTGTACTGCCAAAGGCCCGTGTACTGTGCGTTGTCAGTGCACGTTAAAGAACCCCACGTGGTCTAAATTTCCGGAGCCCTCCACTAGGGCCTTTCTCTCCTCTCTATCTCTTTCACTCCCTTTCCCCCACCCCCACGGACGCTTAGCCGTGCTCCCTACATGGGCTGCAGAAATAGCGTCCTTTCCTAACCGAACCACAATCATCACCATCATCAACAACAACAGAGCGGCGGCGAGGGAAAACCATTCACGCACCCTACCGAAACCATTTGCCTTTCGTTCGCTCGTTCGTTCATTTATTCATTCATTCTTTCATTCCTCCATTTATTCTCGCGTCCTGCATAGCGTCAACCTGACGCTGAAAGGTGGCGTTATGGTGACTCCAGCACGATTTTCTTTACTGATGCTGCATTACTAATGCTGTTAGAATATCGTCCGCCGCGGTGGTGTAGTGGTTACGGTACTCGGCTGCCACCCAAAAAACGCGGGTTCGATCCCGGCCGCGGCGGTCGCATTTTCGATGGAGGCGAAAATGCTGTGCGTTGTCAGTGCACGTTAAATAGCCCCAGGTGGTCTAAGTTTCCGGAGCCCTCCACTACGGCCTTTCTCTCTCTATCTCTTTCACTCCCTTTCCCCCACCCCCACGGACGCTTAGCCGTGCTCCCTACATGGGCTACAGAAATTAGCGTCCTTTCCTAACCGAACCACAATCACCATCATCATCTGCTAGAATATCGTAGGAACAGTCCCTGAAATGTTACATACATTATGGACCAGACTATGCAGCTAACCTCGAGTAATGGCATGTCCAGAAATTTGGGACGTTGTTGCAATGCATCAACATCACTGCAGGGGCAGTGCCTTCAAATTAAAGTAAATACAAAAACAAACAAATAAACAAAAAACCCAGGCCAGCTGATACCGACAACAAAATGCACGTATAAAGCAGTGATACTAGTTGAAGTTGTTTGGGTACTGCGGGAAATTTAGGTCCCGCAGATAGGCGGAGTGACACTAATATTAGAAATTCTGCGGTATGTGGTGAGAAGAGAAATAGTAACTAATCACTACGCATCGCATCGCAAGAAACTTGAGCCGCGGCCAACGGTTCGCCAACAGTTGCGGTTCGTTTACAAAACACTGCTCGCGTCTCGCACCCTTTGGTTAATACGCAGCGAGCTAATTTAAATAATTAAGCGTGCTTAACGAGACACTAAATGACTGTTCTCGTGCGAGTATATTACCTTCTGGCAATACCAAAAGCACTACTCCCGAGTGGAGAAGACGGTTTGAAAGCTAGAAGACGCGCGAAAAGAAATTAAAAGTGGCTACGCGGCTCTGGGTTTCATCATCTTCTAGGTCCTATACAACTATTTATACGTTAATACGTTGGATTCTAAGGAAGGCACAGAAAATAGCGTGTTTCAGAAAATATCCCTGCTCCAATGTGGTCACAACAGGAAAAGCAAAATATGGACTTCGCGCTCTGAGTTCTCGGTGTGAAATTCAAAACGTAACGGCCTTCATTTTCCTCTATTGATGAACATAAAATGGCGAAACTAACGGCATTACAGTTCCGAAGAACAGCGTATCAGCTTGAATTACTTTCTAGCGCTTCGTTCTAGCGTTCCTTTCTGGCTCCAGTATAATCTCGCAAAGCAGCGTTTGTAGCCAGTGCGTGTTCTATAAATTCGGTGCGGCCAGCAAACTGTCCGCGCCGCTTCGTCAACGGATGTTGACGTTGCACCACTCCATACTCACCTCGCCTTGGATACGTCGCGATCCTTCGTAAAATTAATGCACTGCGACCCGAACCAACAGTTTTCATGTGCCCATATACTTCTTCCTTTTACATATTTGGTTCCGCAACCCCTGCGCAGAACCTGCACCGCACGCAAACATAATCAGAACGCGGCTGCTGCATTCTGAACCATCGCGGTGAGTGAGCACGCTAAAGAAACATGCGCCGATAACTGTACACGCGCTTTCCGCCGAGCAAACATTGTGGCCGTACTATTTTTCACCGGTGTCCGCTGTCTCATCTATCATGTCCCTCTTTCATTTTTTTCGTTCGGCCCTCTAAACCGCGCTGCCACGCCTTTAGAGTTTACGGACCGTGACCTCAAAACTCACACTGTCCGCTTGTTGAACGTTCATATAACGTCGCTCGCCCCTCCCGTATCGGCTCTGAACTCGAATTAAATCGCTATTTACGAAGGCAATCGCGAAGACGCGTAATTACTTAGAGAGCAGTCGACGATGAAGAAGTTATTTGCGTCGAACGTATGGCATTTTCTACGTTGACGGTCGTGCCACGAACGTTGTGCGAGAACTGTGAATGATCGGGCTTGCTGGTGACCAAGCATTTCCAAAGTTTCATCTGTCAGCGAAAACACACAACACACGCACATATGCATATCAGAAGAATACCATGATACGTATACACTGATGTAAGGAGTTGCAAATTATACAAAATCAAACGAAAAACAACACAGAATCGCAGGGCTGACAAAAATGACTTAGCGAAACAAACAAACAGGAAAAACAAAAGACGTCGCTATAATTGTGAACTCAATTGAGTGGAGCAGCACCAACAGAATCGACAGATAAGCACCTCCACCACCTTTCTTCTTCTCTGTTTGTTTGCTGATGCGTGCCCACAAGGCTTACAGACAACACCGTCGCTTTAGCGCTACTTCGACAAAGTTTGCAATAAGCAATTTGCTTCACGTCCGTCCTACCTGCTCACAAGAATTGGCAAATTAAACGGCGCAAATTACGACAAGAAAGAAAATTGAATTAAGTGCATATTGGAGACGAAAAAAAACAAAAAAATCAGGAGCCCTTCCCCGACATCATCCCCTTTCAGGAAAGTGGAGGCAAGCGAAGCTTGGCGCATGCGTTGCCTTACCTTCTTTCTTTCTTTCTTTCTTTGATAGAAAATTCAAGGGATTCATGTCTAGCGTTTTTCACAAGACGTATATGATTCACTTTATAAGGCCTACAGAGCTTTTATTTTTCTTACATTTTACTTTTCATGTTCTACATTAAGCAAATTTGTTTTTGAATAATTTTATTGTCTTATGCCTTTTTGTGTGTGTCTCTGCAAATGAGTGCACTTTTATAAAATTATACTGTATTTCACTGTAACATGTATTCCTGAATATGCTGATATACTCGTGTTGTTACTGTATTGCTCCTGTGATTTCCAATGATGGGGGCCACGACTTCGACAAGCTGTCAAATTAACAGCTTCCTTCGCCCACCCCTTCGTATCATCACATTGTATCGATGCGAAAATAAACGTCCTTGTCACTGTCAGATGGCTGAGATATATATGTTCACATCTTTCTCGCTGGCCGAGCGCGCACTTAAATTTAGGGCAACTTCGGCGGTTTTTTCACCATGTTCTGATATCAATGTTTTTGAATACTACTGATAGACCTGTAGCAGCTAGGGTGGTTAAATTTGATCAGAAATGCACCAATAATTTTAAATAACCGACGGAAAGGCGTGTTCAAACCAAAACCGAAACGGGTAGACGCTTCTTGCAGCGTATGCGATGACGTCACAGCCTCCCCGCCATCAGAGATATGGAGAAAAGTGACAGTGGCGAGGCCATCCGATGATGTATTGAGTTGTGCCAGCTTTTCTGAACTTTACAGTGACGATTTGAGCGCTAAAGTACCGCAGTTTTGCTTTTGAACTCCTGCAAGCTCGCGTAGGCAGCGTTGAAGGTGATGACGTCAAAAACACAGGGTGGCCCGCAGGAGAATCCGCTAAAAAATTTTAAAATTCTTTTCCAGGAAGACTAAATGACTTGCAACCGCCTGGTTTGGCATATATTATTACAGTGCCGAAGAGAATACATATTGAAAATTTCATTGAGATTAGTGGACATTGAAAAATCGCCGGAGTTGCCCTTTAACTGAGCACGCCCGCGTTATGGGCGGGCGGCTTGTCGCTGTTCGCCAGCTGCTTTGTTTTTGCGTACGGGCTACACAACGACAACACTTGCAAGCCAAAACAAGCTTCGCTGGAATTACACTCCACCGAAACCTGCACAATCCCTGTCAGAAAAGTCACAGGTCGAGCTGTACCATGAATTCACTAATTGGTGGGGCGCAAATCCCCGCTTATTACAAGGCATGTTGCATGTGGAGGACTGCGAAATTTCGACCACGCGGGCTTCTACAGAATCATCGCCTCCAACGAAATGCGACGCCCCCCCCGCCCCCCCCTTTTTTTCTTTGGGTCAGCATGCCGAGCACTGCAACCACTGTATAACCGCCTCGACAGCTCATTATATACCAAAATCACAGTTGACTATCATCATCATCATCATCAGCCTGTTTAGGTCCACTGCAGGACGAAGGCCTCTCCCAACGATTTCCAATCCACCCTATCCTGAGCGAGTTGGTTCCACTTTGTGCCCGCAAACTATTTAATTTCATCGCTCCATCTAACCTTTTGCCTGCCTCTGTTGCGTTTTCCCTCTCTTGGTATCCATTCCGTCGCTCTTACACTTCATCTGTTATCTTTCCTCCTCATGACATGTCCTGCCCAGGTCCACTTCTTTCTTTTAATTGATATAATAATATCGGCTACTCCTGTCTGTTCTCTGATCCATTCCGCTCGTTTTTATCTCTTAGCGTTACCCCTATCATTTTTCTCTCCATTGCACGTTGCGCGCTCCTTAGTTTCATCTCTAGTTTTTTCGTTATCCTCCACGTTTCTGCACCGTACGTTAGTACTGGGAGAATGCAGTGATTGAATACTTTCCGCTTTATTGAGAGCGGTAAGTTTCCAGTCATGATTCCGTAATGCCTTCGGAATGCGCTCCAGCCCATCCTTATTCTACGGAGAATTTCTTTTTCATGGTTAGGAGTTCCTGTTATTAACTGTCCCAGGTATACGTATTCGCTTACACATTGTAAGGGTTCATTGTTGATTTTAAATACCTGTTCCTTAGCTAGGCTATTGAGCATAACCTTAGTCTTTTGCCTATTCATTTTTAACCCAATTTTAATACTTTCCCTGTTTAGGTCATTAATCATGTTTTGTAGTTCGTCTCCGTCACTGCTAAAGAGTACAACATGTCGTCTGCAAATCTTAAATTGCTTAGATATTCTCCGTCTATTCGAATTCCCTTGTCTTCCCAGTCTAGACGTTTAAAGATTTCCTCTAAACATGCAGTGAATAGCATGATTTCCTCTAAACATGCAGTGAATAGCAAGTAATTTCTACGAGGATAAGAGAAACCCTCGACTTCAACCAACCGAGAGAACAAGGTGGTTTTAGGAAAGGTTACTCGACAATGGACCACAGCCAGGCTATCAACCTAGTAATCGAGAAGTACGCGGAATATAACAAACCTCTTTATATGGTGTTTATCGACTACGAGAAAGCATTTGACTCCATAGAAATACAAGCAGTTCCTGAAGCTCTGCGTCGACAAGGAGTACCTGGCGTATACGTGAAAACCATGAACAACATATACAAAGATTGCACAGCCACACTACTCCTACATGAGAGAAGCAGAGAAGCCCCGATCGGGAGAGGTGTGAGACAGGGAGACACAGTTGACTATAAGCTGCACGTATTTTGCATGCAATAACTTACCCATACTTAAACACTTTTATAAAGCTTTCTACCACCGAGGCGGCATATGCCAGCCGCCTGCGTTTAATTCCCGTTGCGTCTGGAATATCTCTAATGTCCAACTTCTGCACATTTGCCCTTGAAAAGGGGTCAGAAGCAATTGATAAAAGAAAGAAAGAACGAAAGAAAGAAAGAAAGACGGCTGTTGAAGAAAAAGAAAGACAAGTAATAGCTAGGCACAGCGATGAGCCCTTACGTTGACCTTGATCACCCGCAAACGATCTGCTCGGGCCGCCCGCGCATCAGACACCGCACCTGAATGGATCGCGCGAGGCGTGTGTATACTTACACGAACTCAAACCACACAAAGCATATGCTCATTCACGGTGAAGCGTTGCACGCGCCGCCTTGAATCGCGTATACGCGCTGTTGCTGTTTCATATAGCTACATAGACGATGACGGCGGTGCTATATGCATGAGAACTGCCGTTCTTATATAGACCTTCAAAATGCGCGCGCCCTCCGTGTTCATCCGCGACCGGCATTACGAGGTCATTCTTCATCTCGCGCATGCGTACTTCGTGCGAGACGGCGATGCGCCGCGGCCGTTCCATTAGGCGTAAATCACCAGGCTGGGCGAGACTGGAAAAAAAAAAAAAAAAAGAGGAGAGCCCCGATGCCACACAAGCGACGGCTGTTTCGGCGACCCCGGTCGACCGCACGCGTGAGACAGCAGCTCCCCCCACCTTCTTCGGGATGGACGACGAGATTGCACCACGGCTGCCTGCCACTCCGGGCCGAGATCATCGTTACGACGTCGGGGCGAAGAGAGAGAGAGAGAGAGAGAGAGAGAGAGAGAGAGACGCTATCACGCAGCTGCCGCTCGTGGACCTGTTCTCTTCGCGCCCCCTGTGAAAACGACGCCGACGCTGCCTCAAAACGCCGTTGTGCTCGAGTACTGTACGCGAAGCCGCGCCTCTTTCCTAGCCATATCTATAGGTATCTCTCCTTCTGCAGCGAACAAGAGTTATCAGCGTGGAAATGGACCGATCATGTTCGGTTCACGTAGAGAAAAGGAGAGAAGCAAAGGCACCGATCACAACCGATTATATTAATGCAGAACCATGAAAAAAAAAAAAAAAGCATCGCGCGTAACTTCGGCGGGTGGTACGAAAATTCATGTGACCAAGTGACGATGTCATCACGCGACGCCATGTGGTAATGTCGCGTGACGTGGACGTCGAAGCAGTGCGGACGACGATACGGTAGTCACCTTATGCATTAATCAGTGCACGTCAGGAGACTTAATGAGGGCATCCGTAAATTTGTTACCTGTTCACGATTTCTATATCGGCACGAGTATGTGTAGTTTTTTAATGCTCACAGTTACGGTGGCTGTCGCACTGATCAAACAGTCCTGTCTGTGTTTGCTTACATGTACGCCACTGTACGTTTCTGTTCTGTATTTTGAAAACGTGTGGACACTTTTAATTTATGTTGTGCTTCCCTGATGAAAGATGTTGCACCACCCAAACACGTGAAGTGAACACGTATTTCCCGACAGTTCGTCGTCCTTTTCACGCGTCTCTTCGGAGGGGTTATGCGTGACAAGGTTCAGCCTCCTTCCCCCTGCACTTTCACGTATAAACACGCTCGCGTAATTTTGCAATTACTGTCGGCGGTCGTGACTCCAAAACACAAGCCGTTCAGCGCGGAGACTTGAAAAGCGAAGGAGACGTCCTCGTTATCCGAGCCAACGTTTATCCGAGCAGCGTAGGAACGAAGTCAGGCGGAAGTCACGTGCTTTTGAAAGTGCTACTGGGATGCCTTGGTCACGCCGCCGCATCATGCGCCCACGAGCGGCTTTTCTGCGCAAGCATCCCCAGTGCTGTTCCTAGTGCGGTTTGTGCATGCGGCGATAGCGGGGCATACGCAGATGACCTGAACAGTGGTCGAGGGGTGTCCCTTTACAGGGTGTCCCACTTAACACGCACCAAGGTTACAAAGACCAAGAGCACTATAGAAGTCGAACCTGCTGCATATTAACGATAGTCGCGTGTACTTACAGGCAGTATTTTTTCATAGTGAAATATTAATTAATTGATTGATTTTAATTAATGAACTTTTTAATTATTGCTTTAATCGCAGAAATGTCAATTACAATGTTATAGGTCGCCTCATACAGCCCCCGAATCAAGCCTTTTTATCGTGCTACGTTATGCGTCATCGTCCTTTTATTTTTTTTCCGAAAGCAAACAAAAGCGCGCGAAACACTGGAAATCACTGGGTTATAAAACACAACGATGTTTTTGCTCTATCTTGTTCCTGTGACTCAACATTGAATGCAGCCACGCAAGGCCGAAGTAAATTTACAGTGCTTGCTCGTCGTTTACGTCGTACGCTTCACACCTGCGACGCGTCGGTGAGTGGGTTTGCCGACTTGAAATACCGCCGACGCGTCCCGCGCGTGGCGTTGTCTAAAGCTGTCCGGACGTTTATTATTCTCGCGGCACTCCTCTACCGCACCGTACGCCCGTGAGGGATCCTCTAGCGCGCTTTCCTCGAAGCACAAAGGCGACGTGGCAAGCAGCGCATATGCTCTTACGTTCTCTACGACTGCGCGTCTCCAGTATATCACACGCTTGCGCGGAACAATGCGCGCGCACGACCCCTGCGAATATACGCGAAGTCGAAAAAAGACCCCCCTCTGCGCTTGAGACTGTACAGCTACGGTGACATCATTCGGACTTGTGGACGGCGTTTCTTCGCGCCTTTCCAGTACGGGCTTCATATTCTTTCATTGTGTGTCCGTGAAGCGGCGTATAAGTTCTTACTAAACGTGTAACAGACAAAAGCGGGGCACTTGTTGGCTATGGGTTTAAAAATAAAATCGTAAAGAAAGAGACAGAGCTCTTCTTCACAGAACAAACGCGGTGCCACATCTCGCAAAATTGAGATGAGTGATCTCACCTCGGTGTGGCCACGTAGGGGGTCGTTTTGTTTCGTATTCAATTTTTCTTTTTCTTCCCGCGAACATCGTAATTAGCGATGACAATGCAGCGTTGGCGCGCGTCCATTTTCATCGTAACGAGGGTGGTAGAATGCGCTCATGACTGACGCCATTGTTCTTACATAGAGACAGCCACTATTTGTACGGCCCGTTATACACGGAAAGAGAGAGAAGGAAAGAGAAGCACGTCGCCCTAATTATCCCCAAATTTCATGCATCCGTTACCAGTGCGTGACAAAGAACGCCTGGAGATCGAAATTTCCGGAGCTCCGTACAATACAGCTTGTAACATAATCATATCGTCGCACCCGAATGACGCACAGTGCTGACTGTGATCACTGCTTCAGTATAGTGCCTAGAATGTAATGATAGTATTCTAGGCACTATCAATCAATGAGAATTTATTTTCAGCTTCAAAAACACTCAGTGAAGCTTGGTGGGTATACAGACAAAAAGCCGTTTCGCACAGCGGTAGCCGGGAAAAGGTCGCCCACGATACCGTTCCCAGAGGCGCAGAAGAACTTTAACGCCCCGATGGACGACAGCCTCTGTCCGAGCGATCATCACTGGAATGCCGGAACATCAGAACTACGACACAGAAATCGACGAAGGGCACTACTCAACTGTTCAAACGGGCAATGTGTCCTCTCAAAAGAAAATGCGCTCGCTCGCTCGTGTGTGTGTGTGTGTGTGTGTGTGTGTGTGTGTGTGTGTGTGTGTGTGTGTGTGTGTGTGTGTGTGTGTGTGTGTGTGTGTGTGTGTGTGCTCGACACTCGCCGCCATGGATACGAGTGAAAGTGGCTAACACTAACCCGGTGAAGTGGACGGAGGAATGACCGCCGTCGTAGCCTCACAGCTCAGTTGGTATAGACAATCGCGACTCATTACCTGAAGGTCGTATGTTCGGTCCCTATACTACTGGCAGGTGTGGCAGGTGGCAGGTTTTCTTTTTTTTCTCGCCCACTTCAATTCCCTTCTATTCACGTAATCATTACTATTCTAAAGTTCAAACTACAATTAATGCCCATATGTCTTCACTGGCTGTCGGCTCCAACATAGTACGTGTCTAACAACGACAACAACAAAAAAGACCTTTGATCCGTTGCCCTTGTTTCACTTCCATGTATACAGATATCACAATGTTACCAGAAAAGAAGATTCGACCAATCCGAATGCCGTACAATAGCAAAGAGCACTAATAAAGGAATAGTTTTTTTTAAAATTTGGCCTAAATCCTCGTTTCGGTCGCACCGCGGACTTCCTCAACTACCAATCTCTTTAGTAACCACCTTCCACAAACAGAAAAGGAAGTCACACACACGCAGACAACGTTACACGAGAATAAGCATTTTTAGCAATCAAGAAAAAGTTCGTCAACGAGCCCCGTCGCGGTGATCTAGCGACTATGGTACTCGGCTGCTGATCCGAGGGTTACGGGATCGAATCCCGGCCGCTCCCTCTGCATTTCGATGGGGGTGAAATGCTGAGGCCCGTGTGCTGTGCGATGTCAGTGCACGTTAATGAACCCCAGGTTGGTCGAAATCTCCGGAGACCTCCAATACGGCGTCTCTCATAATCACAGCTGGTTTTGGGACGTTAAACCGCACATAACAATAACATCCTTCGCATATCATCACCCGTTTCTCTGTACGCATACAGAGTACACAATGCGCTATATTTTCGAAAGCACGATAAGCGCGCGTCTCACTGAGCATGCGCAGCTAGGAATGGTCACGCGCTCTTACACACGCGACCGGCGTCGGCACTCCTTCATGCAGGGGAGAACACCGCGCGTGAGTCAGCGCTTAGCGGTTCTCGCAACGTGTCGCGTCGTTCCAGACATTGAGGAGAAGTATACCTCCCCTTCCATCCTCATGCAGCGGAAGTTGCAGACGCGTGCAGGGAGCGTACAGCGGTGCAAGGTAATTTCGTTGCTCACCGCGGGTTGTTCCTGTGCGGATCGATAGAGCGTGGGTGTGGGTGAAGCCACCGTCGGGGGACCGGCAACTCAGTGCCGAGATGAGAAGACATGGAACGCGCGACCTGGCCTATAGCGCACGTGCTGAGGTTCCACGGTGTTAAGAGGCGGTGTGTGCATGCGTCGTAGCTCTTTAAAGGACTGGAATTTCGTTTAGTGTAGTGGTTACGGTACTCGGCTGCCACCCAAAATGCGCGGGTTTGATCCCGGCCGCGGCGGTCGCATTTTCGATGGAGGCGAAAATGCCAGAGGCCCGTGTACTGTGCGTTGTCAGTGCACGTTAAAGAACCCCAGGTGGTCTAAATTTCCGGAGCCCTCCACTACGGCCTTTCTCTCCTCTCTATCTCTTTCACTCCCTTTCCCCCACCCCCACGGACGCTTAGCCGTGCTCCCTACATGGGCTGCAGAAATTAGCGTCCTTTCCTAACCGAACCACAATCATCATCATCATCATTTCGTTAGGTCAGCGCTAGCCGTGTCGCTCAAGAGAGGTGGGGCGAGCGGGGGGTTCTCTTTATTAGAACAGCAGAGATTTCGACGGCGCGTACACATTACCGCTGGCTTGCTATCTGTGTAAGCAACGGGGAAGGAGATTAAAAGGCTCTAGAGGAGAGTGCAGGGAAAGATAACACAAATAAATATGAATTTAGAGTTGCTTTGTTCGCTTGCGCAGTGACACACTCGGGCAAACAGCCGCACAGGCATCACCGCGTTTCCAGCGATGTCCAACGGGAATAATTACAAGAAAACAGTAATTGCGATGCTGGACGATAAGTGTACGTGACAAATATATGAACATAGCGCTGCAATCAAGCAAGCACAAGGAAAAGCCACAAACTTCACTTTCTAACTTCAGTTTCTGTAAAGATTCGTTGCCCCCGTCAGATAGTGAAATGACAAACTTCACTTTCTGTCACCAACAATGAATCCACGGACGAGCCCACAAGCGTTGGCTCTGGTGACATCCTCCGCTCCACCACCCTTTCATCACTTGAAGTATGTATCTTCTGATAGATAGATAGATAGATAGATAGATAGATAGATAGATAGATAGATAGATAGATAGATAGATAGATAGATAGATAGATAGATAGATACGTGTGCTGTGCGATGTCAGTGCACGTTAAAGAACCCCAGGTGGTCAAAATTTCCGGAGCCCTCCACTACGGCGTCTCTCATAATCAGAGCTGGTTTTGGGACGTCAAACCCCACATAACAACAACATAGATAGATAGATAGATAGATAGATAGATAGATAGATAGATAGATAGATAGATAGATAGATAGATAGATGTGGTCTGCTTGCAAGCACATTACAGGTCACCAACCTGCCCGAGAAGCACAAATGACTATCTGCACGTGCAGCATTGCTCGATCCTCGTTAGTTCCCGCAATCGCCCATCGTAGCAATCGCAATATGCGCGGTACAGAGGCTTTGCCCGAGGCTGCGACACTGAATACTCGGAAATAAACCCACTTATAGAGTATAACACGGCGCGCACCCGGCAGGTGTTTTGGCTGGTCGCCCATGAGAACAGCGGTTAATCGGCGCCACACCGGAGGGCGTCCCACATCCGATACGCGACGCTATTATATTCTTTAATCACTCGCGCGCGATGGGTGCGCACAGACGCGCATCTCGTCGCGAATTAGAGCACACGCACACGCGCGATTGGAAAACGGGACCGCGACAACGTCCTCCTGCATTACGCCATTATTATCGTAATACCGGCGCGTCCTTCCCCCGAAATGCGACGGTCCGGCGCAACAGGCGTATCAGTGTTGCTCGATGCGTCGCTCCTTATTTGGGAGCACACGCTTCCTTGTTTTCGTGGTCTCGGCGAGCGAGCGCGTGTCTCTGCGATTCCTTCTCAAGTCCGTACGAGATGAGAGAAAGAACAAGGCAGGGGGAGGGCAGAAAAGGAAAGAGGGGGGGGGGGGATGCGTGGCGGAGGGTGCAGCTTGAGAACGGTCGTTACCGACGCCATACACGCCGCTACGCACCGTGCAACTGGCGCACCCCCCGACGGCAACAAAACGCTAGGCGCGGCCTCGCTGGTTTCCGTTCGAAGAGAGCAGAGAGAGGTCAACGTCTCAACGTCGCTTTTTCGCGCGGTACTTGACGGCAGGCAGTCTCCCAACGTCTCGCGTGCGCGAGTTAAAAAAAACGCGACGCGCCTGCCGCCTCGGGGACAATGTGGCGTGAGTGTGTCGTGCACACCGCGTTGCGTGCGTGTCACGGCGAGGAGACGGTATTTAGCGCGAGTTGCTCGAAACCGTGACCACCCGGCTTTAGCGCGCGCAGCTCAACTCCCGACCACTTGCGGAAGAACGGGCAAAGTTCGCGAATGCTTTCGCAACGCGTGCCCGTGTGACGATGCAGTGTGGACGCGCGCGCGACTGCATTTGTTTTAAGGAGACACTAAAGTGCAACACTATAGCCTGTTTCAGAAGTTCCGTGCAGCACTGTGCAAGTTACAGGCCTCTTCGGCCAATCCGGAAGGCGAACACATGTTAAACGTGTTCTTCCGCGGCGTGTTATCTGCCAATGGCGGGCACTGCAGTTGAAGCTGCAGCCCTGGAAAGAGGAAGATGAAGCGGGTTGCGTGTGTCCGAACAATGGCATTTCGTCTCGCTTCGGAAGAATTCTGCGCTCGATGGCTTCGTAGCCTTGGCTGTGCCGCACGGAAGTAACGAAACAGACTACAAATGTGAAAGGGAAAATTAGCATCCACCCGTTTTGTAGCACAAGGCTACAAGGAAATCCGTTACTCCACCCTTGCGGGTTTCCGCAGAACTCATTTGCCAGACTATAATGTGGTTTGGGCTGTTTGAAATTACTACTGCGGAACTCCACTGTCGTTAATTTCGCCAGTTCGTGCTCAAAATTAGCGGAGAAAATCAGCATCAAAGTTTCATCCTATAGTTTCGCCTTTGAATCTCGTGCGAAAGAATTTGAGGAGATGACGTCACGAACACCATTACTTTTCTTGCGTTCTTTTTTCGCCACAT
Organism: Hyalomma asiaticum; assembly: GCA_013339685.2. Taxonomy (NCBI): domain Eukaryota; kingdom Metazoa; phylum Arthropoda; class Arachnida; order Ixodida; family Ixodidae; genus Hyalomma; species Hyalomma asiaticum. The sequence goes on along the minus strand of CM023485.1, from coordinate 97,667,609 downwards.
TTGCTCAGCAAAGCTGCCTAAAACACGCCATGTTAAGTCGCTGGCTTCCTCAGAACACGCAATGCACATCTATTTTGCTAATAATAGTTATGTTGGACACCGTCAAAAATGTATGTAGGCATGCATATATATGAGTGTGAGCGGAACCTCTGAGGAGGCGTCGCCAATCGTATTTGCTTTTTACGCACTTTCCAACTTACCAAGCGCATTCCCCTAGCGAGAGTTGTGCTTCTGGTAAGAGGTAATTTACTAATAGGAGAAATATCGTGTAATTCACTTTAGTGTACCTTTAATTTATATACAAGCTATTTATGAGAAGGGCCCCGACAGCGTCCGTAACGAAAGTGTCGTCAACGGCGCAACATGATGATTAGGGCAATGTGTGCGGACGGGAGAAATTTCACATGCGAGTCCATGCATGTACTGCTTTTAGAGCCGAAGTAGCATTTATCACATGACTCGTCGCGGGTCCGAGCTTTGTGGGCCACTCTGGTTATGGGCAATTAAATTAGTGTCACGAGGCCGTGCTGCTAAGACGGAAGTCACCGGTACCGTTGCATTTTATTAATTTTTTTCATGGCTTTTAGCTTTTGTTATGCATATAGTGCTATCTTGCTGTTTCTTTCATGGCGCTGCCTCCTAGCGAGCGCTTCACCTTTTAACACCTGATATAATAACATTGAAAAGCCTCGCCAGAAGGTTTGAAACGAAATGTGAGAATTTCACGGAAACTTGCGTCTTGTTCACTTCACATATACCTAAACTGACATGGAAGCATATATAGGTACGAAGGCACGACTGACATGAATGAGAGGACGTGAATCAACATCGTGACACGCCCGTCACTTGCACAGGGATTAACGATAACAGAATCACGTGTGGCTCACAACCGCATCGGATATGCGGGTGTATACGACGGTGCACACGTGATGGAGTTAGAAAGATGCCGTTTGGTGTTCCTGTATAGACCCTACAAGGACACGTTAATTTATTCGCTTCTTATGCCATTACTTCAGTTGAAAACACTCGTACGTTCCCCACAAAGCCAATTACATTCTGTCGAAACGTTCTACCTCCGACCTGTGTTCAGAAAGTCTCTATATATAGATACGCTATGGACTAAAGTCCCTGTATATAGGGACTTTTACTCCGGAATATAGCCAGATTATCTCTCTCCTTTTTTTTTCTTTTTGTTTTATTTTATTTATTTTTATTATCATTATTGTTTTGCGAGAGTGCTTCGGAGAAGACGCCCCCTGAATACGGCAAAAGAAGAAAGAACACCCAATAAACTCTTTTATTTTAGGTCAGTTGATATTCCTCCGGTCGAAGATAATGGCCACCCAAAATGCGAGTCGTTCTTGTTCCTCTCCTTTCCCATTTTTTTTTCCTTGAGTGGTCTCTCGATATTCACGAAATGTCCACCGCGGTGGTCTAGTGATTATTGCGCTCGACTGGAGATCGAAAAGACGCAGGTAATTCGATCACGGCCACGGCGGTCGCCTTTTCTGTGGAGGTGAAAATGCTGTAGAGGCCCGTGTATAATGTGCCTTGTCAGTGCACGTTAAGTAAAGAACCCCAGTTGGTCAAAATTAACGGACTCCTCCACTAGGGCGTTCCTCTTCTTACTATCTCTTTCGTTCCCTTTCCACTACACATACGGACGCTGAGCCGTACTCCCTACATGGGCTAGCTTGGCGTCATAGCATGTACCGGCTAAGAGAATGGCGCTACCGTACCGCAAACATTCGTTGCGGAAGGCGATCTTTAGTTTAGCGAGATAGCGTTTACGTTCCCGTAGTCGAGACTGTAGCATCCCCTGGTGAAGGATAACTAAGTACAAAAGAAGTGAAAAAAAAAAAGAACTTAATATGCTCACCTATCTCCACACGTGCAGCTGCATTCCAAATTTTCGAGAATAAAAATAAAGACATATATGAAGTACACTCCAAGATCCAAAACTGATACGTTTAAGAATTGTTTACGGCTGTTCGCTTGCTAGGCCCAGCAACGTTCGAAGTGGGAATCGATCTCGGAAACCCGGCTAGAGAGAGAGAGAGAGAGAGAACAAGAGGAAGGCAGAGAAATTAACCAGATATTAGTCTCCGGTTTGCTACCCTGCACTGGGGAGAAGGGGGAGGGGGTTAGAAAGATGGCAGTGAGAGAGGGCACAAGATTCCAGACAAGCACAACAAATAACACACACACACACACACACACACACACACACACACACACACACACACACACACACACACACACACACAAAGAACGTTCCACTTAGAGGCGGTCAAGAAGGCTAAGTTGTCCAAACTACTGTGTCACCGAAGCTGCCTGAAAAAAGCAAGTGAAGCCATTTTATATTCGGTCATTTGCTGCGAACGAAGTGAATCCTGCGACAGTAACGCCAAATTCAGGGCGTCGAAACCGTCGCCGTGGGCCGTTCACCGTTCTGCGCATATGCATTTCGGTCCCGCGATTCCGCTATAGGTCCTCTAAACTAAACATGTGCAATAGCGTCATTTCATTATAACCGAACCACAATTATTATTCACGAAATAAAAGCGTTGCGCCATTTCCGGATAAGCGGAGTTTCCAAATTACACGGCAATGGTACGGCGGCCCGACGCAATCAATCCTGAAGGCACAGCTCATCGCTCAGCTCAAACGCCGTGAGGCTGTGTATACCGCAAAAAAAGGCTGCAGCCTGTCGTAGCACGATTCATTGTTCTCCACGTTATTATCGTCTTTCATTTTATGTCATGTAAACGCACAAATAATATTGAAGAAAAAGAAAAGAAGGAGAAGCAGTATAGGTGTACTTCGGCGATTAAGCGTCGCCTCTTCAAGGGATAACAATCTCTTCGGCCATACGCAATATGCTCTTTGGTACACGGCTTCCGAAACGCGAGCCAGGGCGCAATTAGTGTCATATTTGTTGCGGAAGAGCGTTTTCGATCATTAATGAAAAAAGAAAAATACCGCAGTGGCTCGCATGTTGAGCCGCAGACTGTTGCGCAGTGGCGGTGCATGAGATAAAACGTATTACCGGTGTGAGTTCTCTACTAACGAACTTTCCGCGAGTGCGCGCGTGTGCTCATATAACAGGAACATTTAACAGGGTTGTACCCTGTCATAAGTAATAAATAAATAAATAAATAAATAAATAAATAAATAAATAAATAAATAAATAAATAGCGCGAGCATTGAAAAACCCTTGGCAATGGTTAATCCGAACAGGACGGGCTTTTTTTCAAACCGCTTAATCCGTCCACGAGTTTAACGAACGGCTATTCAGTCTATAATCATCATCATCATCATCATCACCACCACTAACTACCACTATTCTGGAAGCTTGTCTAGCCCGCTGCACGGCAATGACCTCTCCCATAGCTCTCCACTTATAAGCCGTCCCATGTGCTCACTGCGAACTCCCATGGTTGTCCCCGCAAACGTCTCGATCTCGTGGCAGACGAGACCAAACTCTATAACTGTACGTCTATTAAAGGGGGACGGTGGCGTCCAGCAGCCAGCCTATGCACAACCTGCGACATGCCCCATTAGCCACAGCGCCAAAGCAGTGCGGACGAACATCGAGAGGGGTCGCGCCCTAATCCACACTCGCCCAGGACACGGACCGCGCACTGTCCCCGTCCCAACGCTCCTTCGCCTCGCGCAGTAACGCTGTACTCCCGACTCTTGTCTCGTACTAAATTATGCGCGTCATTATAACCAAGAGCGACGACCAGAAGGGCAGCACAGATACTATAGACAGTCTGCACGCACAAAGTCCTTTCCTCGGGGCACCCCGAATATACGTGTTCGTTCGCGCGTGCGCACTCGCGACGGGACAACCGCCGGTCCACATTAGGAGCACGGCGCACCCTTCTCAATCACCACAGACGGGGAGGCCGCACGCCTGCAGGGCACGAGGCACACCCACCCATACGGCGCAGCTGAGTGCATGGTCCTCCTGGTCGGACGTGCTACGGCGTGGCGCGATAACGGACACCGCGATGCATCACTGTCCCATTGGAGGACCGTTAGGGGCACACAGAGTACGTGTGTCCGATGGAGGTCGATATGGAAGAGGGACGCGGCACGAAGGCTCGCGAACTGGGCGCCCCCCTCGCGGTTTTCTACAGCAGTCCGCACTCAAGAGACCGCGGAAGCGTACAACTGTGCTTCGTTACACATTAACGTGCAGTGAAGTGGAGGCTGACTTTTGGGAGACGTTCGTTTCGGGTCCGAATCCGCGAAGCTGGAGACACTCGCTATATATATATATAGGAGTCGTTATACGACCTGGCTTACTGGCGGAATCTGTGGCTGTTATTGAATTGCGCCGCGAAAGTAATTTCTAAATTTCGTATAAATTTGTATTGTCGATGCATAACTGACACACAGTTCGCACAGATTGTCGCCTGTATAATTATGACGTGTACAATTGTCTTAAGTGTAAAGTCCGCAGTGAACAGCTGACTGCTGCACGAGGCTTAGAGGTGACTCCCTGCCCCATTACGTCATGAAGGATTTCACACACACAGTATAGCACAAAGGTGCACGCAGCCTACGTATAACTAAGTTGAATGCATACTTGTATGATTAAGGCTGCGCCGTAGTTGGTTCATCATTCGAGCTTAAGAACGGCAAGAGAAATCGTAACGCAGGCACGGAACACCGGACCAGTGTCATGTCTCTCGTCATGCTCATTTCAAATTTATCTTAAGAGTATTCTGCATGCCATCCCTAATGTTAAATCACGTGGCACCCATCCCGTTATTCATGCCCGTGTCCTAATTTATGATGTCCATCTCACCATGTATTTGCTGTGCCGTTAGTTTTATGACCGCGCACTGCGACAGCGCATGCCGCTTCAGCCGCATTGCCTGCCGAGTATAGCGTAGTATACGTACAGTTCGCGTAATGCCGCACAGTTTTAAGCAAGGGGCTTACAGTTCGCGAGCGCGCTGCGTGTAGTTTAGGAGTACGGCGAGCAATTAGCAGGGTACCCCCCTCCCCCTTCTCAGTCCCGCGGGACCTCATCAAGGAGCTATCGTTTACGGGTCCCACGAGCTCGGCGCGCCTGCCACCCCCTGACTAGAGGACGGGCTAACTCCCTGTGACGAAGCACCACTCTGGCTCATGTAGGCAGTGTGGACCCAAACGCGGGTCCGGCCCGACATACGGGAGAAGCCGGGTTTTCGCGAACAGCGCGCCTCTTCCATCTTCCGTACAAAGCAAGCTCAAACCGCGAACGGGAGTGTCAAGAGCAATAGTGCTCGGTGGTTGAACGAACTTTATATAGGCCTCTGGAGGAACAAAGAAGCCATTATGGCGACTGTCACTATACTGCAGTCATTTACGCGGAAGGGGAAAAGAAAGAAGTCGCGGTGACAGGAGATGTATGCAGCTAATTAGAGCAGGGGTGCGTGTGTGTGTTCGGAGGACGAAATTTCTGGATCAGACAGAATATACCCATTGCGATAAAACGGATGTGCTCATTTACTTGGCACACGCGTTGGAGAAATGACTCGTGCAGTGGGTATACGCTGGAACCCCGTGCCGCTCCCTGACACTGCAGGCTTCTTCACGAGATACCAGTGTCAGAGAAGGGGGAATCGTTTATTTTTTTAGAGATATGACTTCCGAATGTGGAACCGAATCTTAACGTTCTGGCAATGTTAAAGAAAAAGAAAAGGTGAATAAATAATTCGCGTGAAGTCAGTTTTGCAGAAGCAGAGAGGACAAAAAGGTATATTTACAACATTTGCTGAACACTTACGCGTAATACTAGTTTCAGGTCAACGCCCGGTTAAGTGACGGGCTTGAGTGGAACGACTGCTTTCGGATAAATCACTAAATCACACACCTCGACTAACGGGAGCTATGAAACAGTGGAACTGCACCAATGCTGTTACACATTCATTCAAGGAAAGTGTGAAGCTGGGGACTTCCTTTGTATGGATGCAAGACATCGGGCAAGTGATAGACTGCTTTACCAATGCATCGAACAAATGCAAAGGGCTGCCACGAATGAGGCCTCCTTATTAAACGTTACCCCAGTGTTCGCGTAGGCATTGGTGCCTAAAAGCCAATAAGCCCAGATTCTCCAGCAGCATCATTCGGAACACACCTTCACTATCGCTTCTTCTCAAATGAGACTTCGCTAAACAAAGTTAATCGCTCATATTCGAAGCATGAAACGATCAACAACTTCGAATAGAATGTTACATTGACAGTGGAATTTGTTATGTTACATTGTTACATATTACAATGTTACATTGACATTGGCCCCGCCACGGTGGTCTAGTGGTTACGGCACTCGACTGGTGATCCGAGGGTGGCGGGATCGAATCCCGGCTGGGGCGGCTGCATTTCGATGGAGGCGAAATGTTGAGGCCCGTGTGCTGTGCGATGTCAGTGCACGTTAAAGAACCCCAGGTGGTCGAAATTTCCGGAGACCTCCACTGCGGCGTCTCTCATAATCACAGCTGGTTTTGGGACGTTAAACCCCACAAATCAATCAATCAACCAATCAATCAATCAAAACCTGAACGTTTCAAGCGTTTATCAATAAAAGACTAATAAGTAAATAAAAGCTTCGATGCCAGGCATATTGTTTATATGCGGTCCTCTTGTAAGAAGCATTCAAACCGTAATAAGTGCCGAAATACTGATTTTGTATTAGTATCAACATGACGAAAGCTAGATGGTGTCCATATTTAGAACTTAGGATGACACAGCAGGGGCCGTATTCTGAGATGTGTCGCCAAAGGCGATAGCATCGCTTTGGTGGCGCAAGTGTCTCCTTTAGTGTTTCCTGCAGTGGTGATTGGCTGGTCGAACAAACCGGAAAAGAGACGCCGGGATCCCGGCTTGTTCGACCAGCCAATCACCACCGCAGGAGACACCAAAGGCGGACTTACGTCACCAAAGCGATACTATCGTCTCTTGCGACACATCTCAGAATACGGCGTCAGGACTGCAACACGGACAGTAAGGAACAAATACAACAGGACAACGGCTGGCCACGAAGGCGCTGACTGTCAGCGTTTGCCCTGTTGTGCTGCTTCGTGTCCTTGAGCTACCACAGTGGCATGCTGTGGCTCATGGAGCTCGGCATGCTGTGGCCGCGGCGGTTGCACGCATTCGATGGACGCGTAACGCTATAGAAGACCCTGCACTTAGAATTAGACGCGCGTTAATGAGCCCTATAGGTGTTCAAAATTTCCGTAGCCTTCCACGACGGCACGTCTAGTAATCATATCGCGATTTTGGCACGTAAAACCACAGCAATTATTCTTGTCCGCCCTATACCCTTCTTGTATAGTTGCGCTGTTCCCATCCTCAGCACCTAATTTTGCGTTCCACATAACACTGTGCCGTAGAGTGTAAAAAAAGAGGGGGAGAGGACGTAACGGCACCAGGCGGGCACAATCAAGTAATCAAGTGAGGGGGGGGGGGGGGTAGCTGACTGACACTGAAGAAAAGGCTTGCCACATAACGGCGGTATATTTTTGGCAGCGTTCGCCGCTGGCGTCACGTGATTACAAGGAGGCTGAAGGACACGAGCAGCGTGCGGCGACATCACGCGGCGAGTGATGGAGAGGAAAATGATAGGTCTAGCTGTGACGGGCAGCATGGACTTAGACCGAAACCGGAGCAGGCCGTATAGTTTAGCGATGATTGAGAGGAACATAAGGAGCCGCCGTGATGGTTACGTTAGCAATGAAGAGAGCTTACCACCGACACATATGCGAGCAACAATGTATGCATACTGTGTACCGAAGGACCTGGTGTCAACAGCTGGTCGTTGTGAAGTGTGAGTGGGTTGTTAGGTGGACGCGGCCAGAAGATGCGGCAAAAGGCCTTTAGCACACGATGGGAGATCGCGATGAAGATGATAACGCGAACAATTAACGCTAGAGTAAAACGATGACACGATTATGTGATGGTCTTTTTAAGGTTTGGAAAAAAAAAAAAGGAACAAACAGCATAGGCCTCCTAGCTATCAATTTCGAACATTGACACAGTATGTTCCAACATGCGGTCCCGCCCACACCGCCGCCGCCTTCACCTTTACGCCCGCTTTCTCACTTCCCGTGACGTGAATGAAACTTGCAAATGAGTGCAATTGAGAGCAACTGAGTGCAGTCACTTCGATCGTAAGTGAGCTTACATTAAAATGATTACGTATATACAATCACTCATTAAAGAAAGAAAGAAAGAAAGAAAGAAAGAAAGAAAGAAAGAAAGAAAGAAAGAAAGAAAGAAAGAAAGAAAGAAAGAAAGATGTTTGTGTATAGAAACGCGGAAAGGTCGGCCTGAGCTTTAATAGTCATTAAAGCAATTCGCACGGAGTGGCCACGTACTGCCAAGCATGGTAACCAAGAAACTAGCGTTCATTACGGGTAGGAAAAGGGAAAGGGACAGAACGTCACTTTGCGTGAAGTGGTGTCTTATGCGGTTATGTGAGAAAAATCGCAAATACGTTTAAACAAGAACATAACGTCGCATACCCGCTTACAGGTTCGTATCGCATAGATTTTCAGATTGTCGATAGATCAGCAAGCTAATTTCGATTAGTTTCGCTAAGAAAAAGAACAAAACGGACTTAAAGGCACCCCCGGCCTCCTTGTCATTGAAAAAAGTGCATCGATATTTGGCGGTTCTTACTTATGCCAAACCGGTACAGTGCTGTATACTGCAGGAGCTATACGATACAGGATGTGCCGTCATAGGCCGCATCAAAAGCTTTAGTAATAATGTTTCAATTTGATATGACATTCATGAATATTGAGCACGTCTTTGCGCACGCATTTGCTTACGGTACATTATGTGTAGAACTTGCCTTATGTTTGTTCGCAAAACGTGCCATTGTGCTGCTTTCTTACACCGACCATTAAAACTCCGCACGGATTCATTTTATTGCCAGAACGTTTTCCAGGTCACCTTAACGAATTATCGTATTATCATTAAACAAGTCATGGTGCCTGGAAATGCCGGATACGATATACGAAGGAGTGCTGGAAAGTTCCTGTCCTTGCACTCAAAATGCGAACTTAGTACCACCAGAGTGGACCTTGGTACCACGTAAAAGCTTGATATCTCGTTAAGCAATCGTAGTAGTACGATGTGTTTCTGACTTTCGCAAATATTTTTAACCTCAAGTAATACATGAGGTGGCAGCGGGACAAGCAAGCTTCATTGCTGTGAAATGACAGAGTGTCGTGAACTTTTTGTTTCTGTATGGAAAAATCTCGAAAAAGACTTTCACACTGAGGTGTCACAAACGTTAGGGTAGAAGTCATTCGCACAACATAGCAAAACCCTGGGCTTGTTTCAAGACATGGCAGTCTGTCATTGAATGTTTAAAACTGCAGTTGCTGTCCTTTAACCCCAGCAATAAGCGATGCCATCCATGAGCTGATTCCTGACGATAGGAGAGTAGCCTGCAGAAATACAGCCTCGTTACCGGACACTTCCCACGAGCGTGTTGCTTTCATTATCACCGATATCCTATACAGATGCGCAAGCTTGCAGCAAAGCCGGTGCCAAAATGCTTTAACAGCGAACAGAAAGAGGCACTAGTTGAGGCGCCCAGAGCCATTTTGGCCCATTTTTACGATACAAAGGATTTCTTGGACAAGGTGGTGATCGAGGATGAAACTTTGGTCCACATTTATGACACACGAACAAAGGAACCGCCAAAAGAAGGGCGCGTCACAGTGGGTTCCCCCGACCAGGTATAACTCCGAAACCGGTCAATAAACCTATGCGTTCCCGTTTCTGAGGCAAAGACGCCGTTTCCTATGGCGGGGTACCCAACTCGGGGCTGTAGTACAAATGCAGAGTGCTACGCCATCTTCCATGGGTGCAGTTGAATGGGGCGGCGAGGACAAAACAGCGGAGAAAGTCGACCAAAGGGATGCGGTTGTTTGCAGGGCAATGCATCTCCACACACCTCCGTTCCTGTCAAACGCCCTATTCACATGACCTACTGCCTTTTGAATATACCATCTGCATCTGATACGTTGGAAGAAAACTCTGAAGGGTTGTCATTTTTGATGGCATTGTTCATGATGCTGAGAGCTGCTTTGATGGCCTATCAGAAGGTCTATTTATCTTTAAATATACCAGAAAAGCAAAATTAACAATATAAGAAGGGCATCAGTCTGAGGCAGAAATATGTTGAATAAACATGTTTTAAACTCTGACTCCTCTCTTTCTGTGCAAGCCAGGTGCTTTTCAGGACACTCTCGTAATCGCCGAAGCGCGAGCGTGCGTGCGTGCGTGCGTGCGTGCTTGTTTGTGTGGCAGGCACAATGTATACACACTTCTACCAATTAATAGCAATTAGTCAATTCTGCTGCATTTTCCAACCGAGCATCCCGTGTATTTCCTGTTTGTTTTTAATTTTGTGAATGCTTGAAAAACGTTCTTGTGCGCGCTTCTATAAATAGTCCTATGTGCAGGTTAGCCACTAGCGGTTCTTCCAGCGGTCTGACTGGAAACCGCAGTCCGCATGCTCAGTGCACTCTCCACACAGGATCGAGCGGTGGGCGACGGCATACGGCGATTCCAATCTCCCGGCTCGGCTTCTGGCTCGTCTCGGCTACATCCATGCGCCCACTCGGTCGCTCGACTTATCTGATCAAGAGCCGAACCTCTAAGCTGGCCCCCGCACGCCGTCTCATACCTCCACGATCCGCATATATTGCCTCCATTCCCGTGATGCGCGGCACCGAAATCAGACTAACGTGATTTGCATATCAGAAGGGAAAAGAAGAACGAAGCGAAAAGGAAGAAGAAGGTGGACTCTACGTATATAGTAAACATAACAGGGTGCGTCGACATTTGAATGTTAACTACTCGGAAGCAGCTATGGGTCGATCAGCGCCAACGTCCTTATCGTCTCTCGAGACAGGCAAAAATAGAATACCTGCGCGCACGCTGCAAGCCAGGCATGCGGAAGCACGGTTGCGCGGGCGCCGATATCGACCGGGCTCGCGCACGCCCGTATCGCGACTGTGTACAGTGCGCAAATCACCGTCAGTTCGTCGTCCAGACTATACGCACCTATTGCCCGGATGCGGGGCACAGCGTGCACGTTCCGAACGTGCATGTGTATATACCTCGTTGCAGCAGTTACATGCAGCATTGTGAAAGCTTACAGGCTTCTTCAACCAATCGGGAGGATCAACACATCTTAAGTCTGTCCTTCCACTAACTGTCCTCTGCTATAGGGCTTGTTCCAGCAGTTCCGTGAGGCATTGTGGAACCTTCCAGGCCTTTTGGACCAATCAGGAGGACGAACACATCTTAAATGTGCCCTTCCGCGCACTGTCGTCTGCTATCTTCCAGCAGTTCCGTGCGGCACTGTGGAACCTTCTAGGCATCTTCGACCAATCAGGAGGGCGAACGCGTCTTAAATGTGCCCTTCCGCGTATTGTCGTCTGCTATAGAACTTGTTCCAGCAGTACCGTGAGGCACTGTGGAAGGTTACAGGCCTCTTCGACCAATTAGAAGGGCGAACACATCTCAAACGCGTCCTACGCACTGTCGTCTGCTGTTCCAGCGGTTGCGTGCGGCACTGTAGTAGCTTACAGGCCTCTTAGACCAATCAGGAAGGCGCACACATGTCTTAAATGTGTCCTTCCGCGCACTGGTCTGCTATAGAGTTGCTCTATCATAGTCTGCTATGCAGCGGAAGCAGCAGGAGCACCTCCGAACGCTGGCACTGCACATGTCGCTTAGCAAGAATTTGTGTCGATGGTCGCGCATGCAGACTTGGCTCTGCTGCAAGGAACTAGTGAAACAGAGCGCAGAACTGCGCTGGTTTGCACACAGAGTGGTCGCGGCATGCGTCTTTAGCGGTGGTGCTTTTGCGTCGACAAACGCTTTAATTCAACGGTGAGCAGTTCTAAGGCCACGAGTTTTACAGCCGCTGCGGCCAATTGGTTCATAAGGTCAAGCGTGCGTTAAAATCGTCGATGTGCCGTCGGACATAGGCTTGCACAGACAGCGCGGCTAAGCAAAATATCACCAAGGCGCATTCCAATTAAGCTTGTATATCTCCCATGTACTGCAGCTATAAAATCGTATTGCCTGTTCGTTGCTCCGTACAAGACGACGCTAATATACCTTTGCGATGTCGCGCTTATCGACTCACGACGATCATCGATTCATCTCACGCGTGCGCCAGCCGACAAATGTTTACGCGTGACGTACACACTACTCCGAAAATGTCAGTTCAGCGGACCGCTGTCCTCTCTCAGTAAAAAGGAGAGGGGGGAGGAGCGACTTCTTCAGAACCTCAGTAGAGTTTATTACATACCTACCTACTGCTCGTTAATGCATGCAGCTTTCAATTTATTCGAAAACTGTGTAGGTCGATAAGTAACGCTACAGGCTGAAGATTTCTTAATCGTAAACCATACAGTTCACAGAATAAGCGGAAACCGTGTCGCAATTATATGGTGTCCCGTGAACCGTTGTTGCAGGGTGTATACGTTCTATCGGCTCGGTGTGAGCCCACAGTTATTATGTTTTAAGGCCTGAAGTCCGCGCGTCATGCATCATATACACGCATTCATGCTTGAGTACACTACCATGCGCTTCCAGCAGGAAGATGTGCTATATGAATAACGACGCGAAAATGTACTGTAAATGTATTGCGTATTGTAAAGAAATATATACGAATAAACTTCATATACAGCGTGAGATGTAAGCAGTTATAGGGCGCGTGTTGTGTGGCCGTTCTCCTACCTCACGTGAGTCCAAACGGAGGCGCCTCGTCCTCCGCGAAATGGCCTCGCGTCACCCTCTCCATGTTCGGTCCTGAAAAGAGAAACAGCAACAAGGCGCATGAGAATGACGCTCTCGGGTACGCCCTTTGGGTTTTACGGAGTCCGCAGGAAGGTTCTATAATAACAATGTCGTATATATCTAACATTTGTAAAGAAAGAGCAGCTCCTCGCACCTTGTAGCTCAGGCAGAATGACATTGAAAATGAATTAAAGCTGTGCGCAACATGAAACATCAGCAGAAGTTGTTTAAACACGACGTGGACCAACACCGCCCATGCACGAGGGGCAATGGAAACATCACGTCAAGGGTGACAGCAACAGAAAAAGAACAAGAGAAAAGACACAGGCGAACGCTATTTCAAGCCGAAAAAGTAGACAAGACAAACGCGTACTATACAACTGGCCCCCCATGTCGCCTTGGTTCAGGATAACACGGTAGCCATAACTTATAGAAAATAACGCTACAGGCGGAAGCTTCCACGTTGCAAGCTCCAAAAGTGCGGCTGTAAGTCGACTCTTGCAAACAGACCAGGACTTCCAGCTGCAGCTCTACAGTTACGAGACAACACGCGCTAATAGAACGATAACTGAGTTGTGCGATGAACGATTTGGTGAGTCTTATTCAAGAACGTTTTGAATAACGATGAACGATTTGGTGAGTCTTATTCAAAAACGGTATAGCGGAAGCATCACACGACATGTGACGGAGACAGCTGCCGCAAGAAGGCAACCGGAGGCTACCATCTCTGACACGAACGCACAAAAAACCGTCGATGAGGGCGACCATGACTGTGTCCCGAGCGACGTTGTGTTTTGGCGGTTTAGGCAAACAAGGTATAACCAGGAGCGAGTAATGAGCTCTACATCCAGAATCACACGCATTCGAGTGGCCCGGTCGCTATAAAAGACAGTCTCCAGCGACTGTTCGTACTATAGCCGAAGTCCACGACAATAAGAAGCGAGCAGCATATATATATATATATATATATATATATATATATATATATATATATATATATATATATATATATATATATATATATATATATATATATATATATGGCCGCTCCAGTCTTCATCCCTGCCGCGGCGGCTGCATTTCGATGGAGGCGAAATGTAGAGTCCCGTATGCTGTGCGATGTCAGTGCACGTTAAAGAACCCCAGGTGGTCGAAATTTCCGGAAACCTGGTTGGTGGTTTTGGGACGTTAAACCGCACAAAACAAACAACAGCGCTCCAGTGTTCAGGTAAGGCGAGCACGGGCGGACATAACAGAAACATAACAAGAATGCCGACTATCGACTAAACGACAGCTCTGAGGCACAAACAAAACAAAAAAAAAAAAGAAGAAGAAGAAGAAGAAGAAAATCTACAACGCGCACGCTCAGGAATTGCAGCATTATGCATAATGAACCCTTATGCACCAACTACAGCTCAGCTTTCTGCCGTTCCCTGCTACACACAGCGTCGCGTCGTCCCGGGGAGCGTCCATTTGTTTACCTGACCGGCCAAAGTCGCGAGCAGCGCCGAGACTGATTGCGAAACGCGATTATCGGAGCGGAGAAGTCAGCGGAGCGTACAGAACAACGAAGTCTCCATTACGGGCGCCATCCCCGTGCAACAGACCGCACGCGAATCGTCGTCCCCTGATATGTATATACATCCTCGAGGCGACGCCTTACTTATAGTCTGTTTCAAAAGTTCCGTGCAGCACTGTGGGAGCTACAGGCCTCTTCGGCCAATCCGGAGGGCGAACACGTGTTAAACGTGTCCTTCCGCCGCTTGGCATCTGCCAATGGTGGGCGCTGCGGTGGCAGCTACAGCCCTGAAAGGAGGAAGGTGAAGCGGGGTGTGTGCGTGTCCGAACAATGACATTTCGTCTCGCTTCTGAAGAATTCTGCGCTCGATGGCGTCGTAGCCTTGGCTGTGCTGCACGGAACTCCTGAAACAGACTACAGTGCCCGCCGCGCTTGTGGATAGGAATTAAGACAGGAGCGGCTAGAAAGAAAGGACTGTGCGGGGATTTAAAGTTAATCGGCCCGACGTATATACGTGGGTGTGCGCGTAACGATCTCTATCGCTCCTCCTTCTGACAAGGCGACCGAAGCTCTATAGCTATACGACCAAGCCGTTTATACGATCCGCTCAAAATTTTGCTCGAAGCGGTTCGCCCACCCGAAACCTCGTTCGCGTATAAGCCCGTATGCCTATAAATGGCGAACGCTTAAAGGCGGCAGCGTGACGTCATAGCCAATAAGAGGATTCATCGGTCATATGAGAGCAAAAAAAGAAGTGAGAAAGAGATTCTATCCTCCGGCTTTGAGAGCGGTCCGCACTTCCTTCTCCCATAGCGGTCGCACCGCTTGCTTGTCTAAAGACTTTAACCGACGTATCGATCCGCGTATATCGGACGCAAATTATGACTGACTGCTTTTGAACCTCCTGAATTCGCCTGCCTGCTTGGTTCTTTCCCGCAAGAGACGTCGCGGTGACTTCCAAGTCGGAAAGAAAAATAAAAATAAAAAAGACCTCACTGTATACACGGAGCACCGTACAGACGTCAGTGCTCCCGTTAATGCTACAGATGTTTCACGCTGTGCCGAGTTAAATTAGAGATTTTCCTTCCACAGGCCCGGTTTGCTAGGTGAGAACTACGACGAAACACAACAGCAACAACAAAGAAAAAAGGAAAACAAACCCCACGTCATCTATATAGGTTCGCTTTCGGGCATTCACGAGTCTATACGGCGCCTATAATAATAATAATAATAATAATAATAATAATAATAATAATAATAATAATAATAATAATAATAATAATAATAATAATAATAATAATATTATTATTATTATTATTATTATTATTATTATTATTTTGCGAAAAGGGCTTGCCCTTAAGGCATAGTTTATCGTGTGTTATGTGTTAAATGTGTGCTGTAAGTCCTGCGTTGTGTATGAATTGAAGCAGTGTTTTGTGATATCTGTTGCCGTGTAACTAGTCGAGGCACTGTATAGCGGAGATCGTTTTGTTTAAGGAGACGAGAGGGCTCCCATCTCGTATAATTAGACACCGCTACAGTACATCGTAGTCGACACAGCTGTAAGAGGTCGAAGTAATTGATCTACGATATAGGGGCTATACATATGACTTTTCTTTCTTTCTCTTTCTTTTTGGTTTTTTACGAGACGAACTATAATTTGCAACAAGTGGAGGACATGTCACGAGGAGGAATGATGCAGATGCACACTAACAGCAACGGATTGGATACCAAGAGAGGGAAAACGCAACACAGGCAGACGAAAGGTTAGACGGAGGGATGAAATTAAAAACGTCCGCCGCGGTGGTGTAGTGGTTACGGTACTCGGCTGCCACCCAAAAAACGCGGGTTCGATCCCGGCCGCGGTGGTCGCATTTTCGATGGAGGCGAAAATGCCAGAGGCCCGTGTACTGTGCGTTGTCAGTGCACGTTAAAGAACCCCAGGTGGTCTAAATTTCCGGAGCCCTCCACTACGGCCTTTCTCTAACTCTATCTCTTTCACTCCCTTTCCCCCACCCCCACGGACGCTTAGCCGTGCTCCCTACATGGGCTGCAGAAATTAGCGTCCTTTCCTAACCGAACCACAATCATCATCATCATCATGAAATTAAAAAGTTTGCGGGCACAAAGTGGAACCAACTCGCTCAGGATAGGGTGGATTGGAAACCGTTGGGAGAGGCCTTCGTCCTGCAGTGGACCTAAAATAGGATGATGATGATGATGTATACCGCACGAACACTTCGGAATGGGTTTAGGCACATTCCGTGATACCGGATTGTCTACACCCCGTCGATCTTTTATACAAACAATTATCTGGCGTCGATAATCCGGACAGGATAGAGAGGAATGGGTCAGAACGGGCGCCGACTTCAGCTGTCATCACTGGAAACCACACCAGGGGATTATCCAGTATTTCAATTTAGGTGAGGTGGTACCCATGGTGTGAGCAGGGCGCGGAGAGGTGTGGATACCGAGTCATTGGTTATCTGGAGAATTTCTGAGGAGGAGTGGGGAGTTGAGGATCCAACTGGGGGGAGGGGTATAAATCCCTGAACCACGCGCGTAAACCTTTAAACAAACGAAGCCAATGAAAGCATGCGCAATCATAGTGGAACAGCAGATTAGGATGGCTTTACTACAAAAACTACCAACTTTTGGTTAGTATTCTAAATGCGCTGTCAAGCATTTCTTTGTCTTGAACACGACAAAAGGTAGCGCTCAAATATGTTCAAGAACGCACCACCATGCATCTAGATCGGCAAATTGTTATAAGTATCTGGCCCATTCGATCCATTAAAT
The DNA here is from genome assembly GCA_013339685.2 of Hyalomma asiaticum. NCBI lineage: Eukaryota > Metazoa > Arthropoda > Arachnida > Ixodida > Ixodidae > Hyalomma > Hyalomma asiaticum. The sequence continues at coordinate 97,650,460 of CM023485.1, read as the reverse complement.
ACTTCTATCGTCACTCAGGTGACACCACACGAGATTATTTTCAGATGGATGGCGCCTCTATCCATTGACAATTTTTGGTAGCCGTCGATATACCTCGAGTATGCAGAACTACGTAGCGCGCGCTCACACAAAATCGTGATTAAACTGGATATAATGATACAGCCGAAACAGTAGCAACGCCCCATTGAACATTTCAGCGGTCAAACATGGGCACACCTTGCGCTGACCGAGAGAGAGACAGGCACCCCCGGCGCTAAACTGTCCAGTTTTAAAACTACAATAAGTGGAACCGGGTATAAGGTCGGTGCGGCCAGGAAAATCGGAGAACCTCTGTCAACCGCTGTCGTGCTGACAGCCAATTTTCGACGGTAGACCAGCAATGTTGGAGCACTCGAAGATGTTCATCGCTGGCGCTCTGCGCTTGGCTTTTAAGTCCTGCAGCGACGTTGTGATCTGACGGAGACGAGATTCGATCTTCCAAAAAAAAAAAAAAAAAAAAAAATGAACAGGCGGTTCGGCTTCGGTGGGCAGGCCACCACGTGCGCGTGCTGTTTTCGAAACATTTATCTCCCCACAGAGATCTATCAACTCATTAATCACATTTATCAAAGTTTGTCCGAACATTCATCGCATTTATCAAATCATTTATCAAAGAAAACGTCTGTAAGCGCAGTGTGTCGGTAGATCTCTCTCGTTCCCCTTCAAGCTCCACTTACCGCTGATTATGTTTTCCGCTCGCACATATGAACTCCCGGACACAAAAATTGCCAGAGCGAGCGAACCGTATATGACAGGTGCATGCATTTCTGCGCCGCTAATTCATGACGGTTTAACGCATAATTTTGCAAACCGCCAAAACAATACTCGGTGAAAGAACTCTACGCTATATCTACAGCATTGCAACGCTGTAGTCTAGCCTTGTAGCTACAGCGTTGTAGCTACAGCGTAGGAAAGGCATGCCTTTTCTTTCTGCGAATATCGTGTTCCGGAAGCTTCCGTCCTCAAGCAGTTACTTTCATGTTTTCCTTACTTGTCTCACGGCACTTGTCATATTGCAATGACAATATAACTAAAGGTATCAACGAGTTTGTCCTAACACGAAATATGTGCGCTCTGCCACGAAATATAACCTTGAAACGACCTTGCCTAGCAACCAAGCCACACTACATCTATCAGCACAACCTTGTATGGCTTCGACATCATGCTATATCACGTAATGTGACGTCAAGACGACGTGTGACCGGGAGAAGACGAAGTACTTGATGAAGAAGAAACACGTGATAAAAGATGATGATGATGATGAAACGGTGAAGCCGAAGATGGTGATGATGAAGATGATGATCAAGATGATAATGATGATGACAACGATGATGAAGATAATTACGAAGGCGCTTAAAACACGACGAAGATGATCATATGAAGGCGATTACGATGATGAAGTTGAAGATGAGGAGGAGGATGTAGATGATGAAGATGAAGTTGACAGAGATGATGGTAATGAAGATGATGATCGGCCAGCTTCGCTGTGATCAGGCCTTGCGCGACCTAGCGCAAGCTGCGTACTTTTGCTTTTTCCTTAGACCACTCTTGTACGTTTACCACGGACTCATTAGCATTTAAGGGACCTGCTCCCCGAATCACGGTAGCAATCGGCCCAACCTCTCTCGGTCTTTGTCGTTACCACGCACTCATTTCGCGCCGCATGTTGTGTTGGTTCATATATGCTCCCATCCCTTCCGTCTCCGCAAGGGGTCCGCCATTACCTCTGTCAGACCACGAGGGGCACCCGAGACGTCCGTATAGCTGAGAAACACTGCCTTTTAAATCGTCCTGTATGTTCGCTTTATATCAGCGGTTCAGCGCAACTCTTCTTGCGTCTTGTGGAGTATGCGTATTATATAGCCGAATCCTGGCAGCTTAATAAAACAGCCCGTAATGGAGCTCGCGACATCCCCTTCGTCCAGGCTTGTCCTCCCATTTGCGACACTCATTTTATATAACTACACATTTCACCACGCGTGTAGGCCGAAGCAGCAGTACTCATACAACGGTCATCACCGAGCTCCAGTCATGCGCACCAACGTTATTTAACTACACGTCTTCTAACGTCAGCTAGCGTACGTACACGCCCCACCACGCACCCTCGCCTCTTTTATTTTTATTTTTGTTCTTTTTCTCTCCTCGTTCATGCGTGCGTATCGCGGGCACACCTTCGAGCAAGTGACGTCCGTGAGCGACTTCACGCACGAGTGCCTTTGGCTTTGAACTGGCCCTTCCAGTGCGCCAGTGACGGGGACGCGGTCGACTGCGGCAGCGCCGCGGGCAAAAAGGACGGCGAGATTCGGCAGGCACGGAATCCTTTCCTGCTCTCTCGGAGAGCGGGGACACCGCCACTTAGCCAAGATGGATCGTTCTTGACGACGCGGCTGCTTCCTCTTTTGCTTTACTTCTCTTATTCCTCCAGTGTGTCCCTTAAACGGCCCGGCCCGAAGCGACCGCGACCATGGGAAGGAGAGCGCGATCGTGGAATGCTGACAGGCACACCGAGTCCGGCTGTCTCCGCAATCGCCGTCGCGGTGTGCGACCAATCCGGAACTTCACGTGTTAAGCCTTCCCCGTACAGGGCTTTGGTTTCCATCGCAACGTTGCTTGCCAATGAAACCGCAGTGATGGTGCGCGAGGAGTTGGCATAAAGCGCCTTTGTTTTCACAGGGAAATTGACACACGTACAGTAAATGAATGAATGAATGAATGAATGAATGAATGAATGAATGAATGAATGAATGAATTCTAGTAGTACGTGCTGTCGGGTTAATTAGTACATCATAAATATGAGTAATAGCCTTAGCGCCAAAAGGACGCCTACAAAAGAACACACACACAGGCTTGCGCACAGGTGTGTTCCTAACTGTGGCTGTCCCGCTCTAAGACTGCTGCCATTACGTACAAACGAAAGAACAAATGAATGAATGAATGAATGAATGAATGAAAACGCAGCGAGGTACGGTTGTAGGGGCATTATAGCCAATAGGCAGTATCAAGAAACAATCGTCAGCTTCTAACACCTGCCCGGGCTATGACTCGATTTTAAAGGCCGGAATGTCAGCAAATACGAGGCAGTAAGTGCACCAGTAAGTGAGAGAGCAAAGACACAAGATCAAACTGCTTTCACAGCACTCGAACCGCAGTGGCAATGACGACGCGTTGCTGAACACGTGGTGAAACTCACTCCTGTGGGAACAAAATGACAGGACGCTCATGCACTAAGGAGCTTTAAGTGCACGTTAACGAAGCTCACGTAGCAGTAATTAATGGGCAGCCACTAGTGAAACGTCCCGTTCCATATTCCAACAATTCATTCTGTTTCCATAGGAAGCCCGTACATACTCCATATACTTGTATACTTTCCTTGTATTTCCATATAAGCCTTACAGAAGCATGCGAAATTATTGGAACGGCCACGCGGAAAGTTTCAGTAGGAGTGCCCCCGTTATAGAGTGTATCATTACCATACCATGCTGTCTGGTACTTAACATGCCTGAACTAAATTTTTCTGAACTGCACCGAGTTAACGGCCTTCCGCACAGCACAAATATTTCGGTCACATCTTCGTCGCCAAGTGTTATGCTGTCAAACTCACGACAGTCATAAACACAGGCGCATACGAAAAACACATGTAGAAAGATGGCCACGTCCGCAGGAAGCAAATATGTCACTGGATGGTGCGCGGCGGAATCCCTGCATTGTTTGAGTCATGGTATGCTGAGAACGCGGCAGACTCAGAGCGCCTGTGTATAACATCCCTGCATGCGAAGCACGTACCATATCCACGGAACTATATACAAGAACACAACGCGAACACCCAGCCAACGAACACGTGTACACGGTGAGCAGCTTCCTGGTCACGTGAACACACACGCCAGCACCACGCACGGCAACGGCGCTCGGGTTCTTCCGGAAAAAAACGCGCGAGGAACGTTCCGCGGCTAAAGCGAGACCTAATGAGCGATCATCCCACGTGTGTACCGCGAATCGTTGAGATGTTTGACCCAGCGTCATCACAGGCCAGGCCTCGTTTAACGACTTAATGTCTTAAGCTACTGGGAGCCACCTCGCCCGAGGCGCGTTCGTGCTGCCAGCAGCAACCCCTGCCATTCCTGCAGGGTCCAACTCATATGATTATGATTATATATATATATATATACACACACACACACACACACACACACACACACACATATATATATATATATATATATATATATATATATATATATATATATATATATATATATATATATATACGTTTGTGTACCGTTACCGCAACAAGTGCTCGTACATCTATCTACTGCGTCCGAATGGAATGCTCTACCCTCCACTGTTGTTGATTCCAATGACTTAGTACGCAAAGTGGAGAATTTGTATTGTGTGAAGTGATAGTAACTGATTTTTCTCTTGCGTTTCCATTTTGTTCTTATGTTATTTTTTTTTCGCTGTGGTTGCGATGTTTTTTTTTTATGATTCTGTAATCACTGTACAGTCCCTCCTGCATGGACCACACGGTGGTCCGCAGTACTGCTAAATAAATAAAATAAATAACGAGGTATAGCAGTAGCATGTAGCATAGCACAGGCGTGAGAGGACACGCAAAAACGAAAGAAAGAAAGAAAAAGAAAGAAAGAAAGAAAGAAATTGCACGGAGAGGCCAAGAACGACCGCAACTTTGAACCAACTACATTTAGCAGGCGTGGATAGCAAACGAGGCAATATAGTAGTCAATTCGCAACAATGCGCAACACTTATATCGAACTATATACAGTATACTTGCTCCATACTCTTCTTCGTCCCCTACAGCGCTGTTTTGTCTCCTCTTGTCGCGTTAGCCGAGCATCGGTGCAAGTTCGTTAAGAGAAGCGCCCGCCAGCAATGAGTCTGCGCGCGTTCTCTTCTTATGTATACAAAACGACGGTGCCCATGCTTTCGAGACGGCCACTAATGGTATGTGACGACGCTTTCGCTGTCGCGACTGCCAGCTGATTACCCACGAGACTCTTTTTACTAGGAGCTGAGAGCGTCAAAGCTCTATAGCATGTGTCACGATCTGCCTTGCAAACCATTTCCTACTGCTTCAAACGTTGCACTCGGGGCTCGCTCGTTAGTTCAGGTAGGTTCGGACGTCTCATTAGTGTAATCTCACCGCCCTTCTGTATACGACAAAACTACTACTAGTGGCTCTCTTAAGTGGTGTCCTCGTGTTACCAGTTGTCAATTATGTAACTATATACGCAGAAGTTGTAGGGCATCATAAGAGCAGCCTTCTTCTTGGGCTATGCTTATAGCGAAACACATATATATTAGAAGATGGGCGCGACGATGGATGGCCTCTCATAACTACGGAGCGCTTGACGTTTCCTGCAAGTGGTTGGTCTATGGGCGCCCTAGGGCACTTTATAGACCACCACGGCGCGTATACGTAAACTACAGGAAAGACGACGACGTCGCGCTACGTCACACACGCACACGCACACGTCCAGCTATACGACAAAGAGCGCGCTATCTATAGGAAGCAGTTTGCGTACTGACGGCACTGTTAATCGGCGAATGACTTCTTGGCATTCGACATCACGTTGCAGACTTTTACAGCAAGGGCTTGTCTTAGAGGACCCTGCGTCGTTGTCGGCGTTGTAGTCCGCAAGATTTCTGTTGATTGAGCCGGCACGTCACGTGATTTCACTTTGACCCATCATGGACAAGCGCGCGTGTTTCAAATCTAGAGGCGGATTCACCTTGCGCATATGAACGCATCAAATTTTCTATGGAAGGCACGTGTAGTAATCACGACACAAACCGACAATTTCCACTTGTTGCATGATGGCTCTTTGGTGTTCTGCCAACGTGGGTGCTTCTTTGATTGATTTGGTTTGTGGGGTTTAACGTCCCAAAACCAGCTGTGATTATGAGAGACGCCGTAGTGGAGGTCTCCAGAAATTTCGACCACCTGGGTTTCTTTAACGTGCAATGACATTGCAGGGCACACGGGCCTCCACATTTCGCCTCCATCGAAATGCAGCCGCGGCGGCCGGGATTCGATCCCGCGACCTCCGGATCAGCAGCCGAGTACCATAGCCGCTAGACCAACGTGGCAGGGCGTGTTTCTTTGATGCGGGCACCGACTCCTGGGGTGAGCGTGTGTAAAAGGGTCACAGCTTTTTCGGTCCCACAGATTTCCCGATGTGGATGGAACAGGCGTTACATTAATTTTTTCTTTTGTCTGCCTCATTTACCATTCTTTTTTCGTGGTCGAACATATGCGACGTATATAACGACGCCATTGAGAATGACGAAGCCAATGCGGTCACTACTGCTGTTTATTCCAGCTGTTGATCTCCTGCCTCATCGAAGTATACACTGCAAAAGCCTAGAGTCCTCTTGGTCACCGTCTCCCTTACCCGATACGAAAAGAAAGGTTGCAGATATGATAAAATTAATAAGTTTTGTTAGCTATCGTGCGTAAAACTGACGCCACGTGAAAGTGGAAATGTTGAAATAGTTAAAACGTTGTGAGGGGTACGTCGACCCCGACGTGAGCAAAGTAAAAGTGATTGTGCACTGCACCGGCTGTGACGAAATTGTACTACAGGCGGTACAGCTAGTAGCTTGCACCATCGGTATAGCTTTCGCAAACAGATATTGTACAGTGCACGTCGCAGTGTTTAGCACAAATATCAGAACCACTAAGGGCCGTATTCATAAACCTACCTCTTCCTTATCCCTTGTTTTCCTTATCTTCCATGTGTCCTTATCATGCTGCATGAACCAATTAGTCCAGTATCTGCAAACAAGCCCTATGATAGTATTTCGCAGTGATTACCATTTTAGTCCCTTTAACGCACATTAATGTCATAGAGGCGATAAGGAAAACAAGCGATAAGATTAAGGTAGGTTTATGAACACGGACCTTAGAAGGTGACGCAATAACGGCGGTGTCCCTTATATATCTCTCTAATTCTTGTCATTGTTGCAGTTACACTTCGATTAAGCGCTAATATGTAGTGCACACGCCCGTTTTAAGGATGAAAAACGTGCGGGCCCTATAGCTAGACGCAAAGCACGGCATTTCCGCGCAGGCGCCGCTGCGTCACGACCCGAAACGAAGAAATGGAGGGACAGCGTCGCCAAACACGCTTCGTGCAATTCCCTGCTGCATGCGAGCGGCACTGCATTTTTATGTACACAGCCGCGCGGTCACGTGACCTCACCGAAACGCACAGGAACCGCGAGGGGGGCAATGCGAAATGGAGCACCGAAACAGCTCGATCGCTATCAGTCGCTAAACAGTTCCGCAGTAAACGGCAGCGAACTGCAGTCGGGCTGAAGTATACGGAGTGCGTTCACGACGCCTTGTGACGCGCCTCTCCGCTTATACTTCCCCTTCTACGTCGCTTAAAGTGCACGCAGAGCTACTTAATGGGGCACAAGGGTGTAGTTATATACCGTCGAAAAATGCTCCGAATTCCTTCAGCGAGAACGACTCGGCGGGCTTTCGTTCAGCTGCGTGCCACTGCGAATCGACGAAAGCGCGTGGTCTTGCAGAATCGGCGCGAAAATGCGCACAACGAGACCACGCAGGCGCACTCTGGAGACGCAGTTAACGCATTCAGCTGGTACTTAGCGAGCACTCCGAGGCAGCAATAAAACCAACTGCCCATACTTCAAGATATAGGCATCGTATAAGCTACAGCCTTTTTTTATCACGCACTACTCGGCAGCCGCCTAAGTACACCTAACGATGGAGAATGGTAGTTATTTTCTTTTCGGGGTTTACGCCTTCGCCTGCCTCTGACCGAGTCCTTCAAAAAGCTAGACGATTGTCCTCTAAGTGAACAGACAATTTTGAAATACCGTCCTCACCGACCAACGGCTCAGAAGGCAATGAAAGCGCTTTTCGGCTTCCTGAAAAGATCTGGTCTCACCAAGCGCCTGTGACATTATATAGGACTGCCCTGCAGGCATTCCCCTCTCTCCTTCTCTTTACTTTTATTCCCCTTTTCCCATCCCCCAGTGTAGGGTAGCAAACCGGACTCCCGACTGGTTAACATCCCCGCCTTCCCTTCCTTATTTCTCTCTCTCTTACGCCTTCACGTTGCTTCTTTTTCATCTTCACGTTATTACTGAGACCGACGTACTCTGCAACGCTACAAGTGTGGATTTTGTGTGTGCCCTCATATTTTCTCTAGCGCTCAATTAGCGTATGCGTGTAATCTCTATTCATCTCATTGTCTTAATGCAAATTCTGTTAACGCCCACCTTCCTCGATCATGACCAGCAACAGGTCTTCGTCTACGATATCATTGCACGCGTCAGTGTTATACGCAATGAGCACTGAAGTCCGAAGCCGTATATGAATGCGAGGTATATGGTAACCCAGTAATGCCCCGCCCCGCCACGGTGGTCTAGTGGTTATGGCACTCGGCTGCAGATCCGAAGGTCGCGGGATCGAATCCCGGCCGCGGCGGCTGCATTTCGATGGAGGCGAAATGTTGAGGCCCGTGTGCTGTGCGATGTCAGTGCACGTTAAAGAACCCCAGGTGGTCGAAATTTCCGAAGACCTCCACTACGGCGTCTCTCATAATCAGAACTGGTTTTGGGACGTTAAACCCCACAAATCAATCATCAATCAGTAATGCCCCGAGAATACACTATATATAGACCTTTTCACGGGCAGGAAAAAGCACTGCCATTTTGGACTGTGGCGCGCAGGTAGGAACGATGACGTCACAGCCTCGGCAGTAAAGACAGAGAGACAAAGAAAGAACTTTATACTGGGTTTCGGGGAACTACGTCGGGGCCGCCCCCACCATGGGGGATCCTGGGTAGTTGCGGGCCGTGCCCGCGCAGGGTCAGGGAGACCGTGTTTCTCTGCCCTTTCGTAGGCCCTCTGGACAGCCCGTAGTTGCTCAGTGAAATCGCCGCTTTCAAGGGCTTCTCCCAATATTCTTGTTCGTTGAAATCTGTGTCTTGTAACTCTGGACGCTGTCTCCGAGTATGTGAGCTATAGTGAGCAGTATTCAGTACCGCAGTCTGGACACTCCGGTGCCACGTCAGGGACGAAGTGGCCAAATCTACGTCGTGAAGGGAAGGACTTTGAAGCGTGAATTCGAACAGCCGTCGACTGCGGTCTGCAGTTTGTGATGAGCTAATGTCAAAGACCTCCGTGATAGGTGATTGTGGGCCGTAATTTCGTGGAAGGTAAGGATAGGTTCCCCGTGCCATCCGTCAGTTCCGTCCCCGAAGCCGCCGAGACCGTCGCGGTGTATAAGTCCTCGCGCTCGGCCGTGTGCGAATTAATTCGTTAGGATTCGCACACGACCGTTAGGAAGAAAACATTCGGGAGCCCAGCGCTTTTTTGGGAGTTCACGCATATTTAGCACAGACCAGAAAGGGTTATCAAGGCGCTCAAGGAGCCTTCTATGTAAAGGTCTATACCAGTATAAAAGGCCCCCGTGGCGGTATGCACTGGTTAAAGCGATCCTCTGCTGAACCGAACGGCGCAGGCTTGATCTCCGCCGCGGCGGTCGCATTTGAGGAACAGCACACAGGACGTGTTCAAGTGTGTCCTCGCGGTCACGTTAATCTGGGACATTCGAGAACATTCGAATATGGGACATGTCTTCTGGGACAGTCGATTATGTACGGCAGAATGATTTCGTCAGCAATTCTTTTTGGCATAGATTTTGAGGAGGTCTTGCGTCGGCAGAGTACTGGTTTGTGGGAGAAAACGGTGCGAAGTGACCCAGCGGCGCCGCCGAATGTGGTGAAAACATGATAGATACGTCTCGGGCGGTGATCGCGATACGCACCACGCGAGCACGCGAAGTTTTCTCGCAGCATCTTATGTGTAAGCTGCGCAATATTTCTTTGAGGCAATGAAGCGCTGTATGTTCAGCGGAGAAGTGGTTTGATAACAGCTGACCTCTCCGCCGTTACTCCTCTCTATATGACTGAATCGTATGCATTCTTCTGATATCTGTCCTTATAGTTCGTTTTCTATTCCTGCTTTCTTTTTTTTATATCGCTGTTTAAACGCCCCGCCACGGTGGTGTAGTGGTTATGGCACTCGGCTGCTGAAACGAAGGTCGCAGGATCGAATCCCGGCCGCGGCGACTGCATTTCGATGGAGGCGAAATGTTGAGGCCCGTGTGCTGTGCGATGTCAGTGCACGTTGAAGAACCCCAGGTGGTCAAAATTTCCGGAGACCTCCACTGCGACGTGTCTCATAATCAGAGGCGGTTTTGGGACGTTAAAGCCTACAAATCAAATCACTGTTTAAACCTATTTGTCTAGCTATTATGCAGATATATCTGTCTAAAAACTGGTCGCGTCATTAGCCAGCCAGGTTATGGGATCAAAACAAGTTTTGCAAGGTTTCTGTACAGTACGATCAAAGCGACAACTTAAGAGAAATAACAAAAGAAGCAAACGAATACCAGAAGCGGGTACAAGTTCTAAGACGGTCATTTCTTCGGAAAACGGGCCGTCGACCCAAGTGACGCGCTAAGCGGTGCTATATATAGCCAATAAAGAATACGTTCGTTGACGACCACATCTGCAGCGCGGTCGTCACCACGCTATATAGTGGTCGCTATACTTACTCCTCCTCGGCATCTGAATTCCCGCCTCCTCTCCCACACCTCGTTCATCTATCTGCAGCAATGGCACAAGGTTCAATTCGCGGAAAACGGCGGCAACGACAAGAAAACAACCGCCCGTATTGTGCGTCTGAGTGGCCGTAATCACCGCTTGCGAACCAACCCGTTCTCGGAACCATTCTTTACGGAGAAGCAGCCCCTTCTTATTTCTTTTCCCCCCCTAACTCTCTACCCACGTAGCAGAAATACGGAAGGGGACCCGTTATTGTCGACGACAAGAGCTGCGACACACTGTGCCCGGTACACAACAGGAGCGTCGACAGGATTTTATTTCTGAAGGGAGGGGGGGAGGTCGATTCGATCCTACTTCATTTATGTACGTGCGTTCGTACATATGTACACACACAGACACACACACACACACACTATATATATATATATATACGAGAGAGAGAAAGGCTGAATGTGAACTCCCCCTCTCCCTACGCCAGCTGTACGCAACCTCGATTATCCTCCTCAGACAGTGTCCCGCGTCCAGTATATAGTATATGATCCCTTTGAGTCCTATATACCAAAAATGACGTTTAAAAAAACGCTAAAAGGAACGTTCCTCTGCCCACCAAGGAGATCTGTGAGCGAGAAGAAAAATAGGAGGTCACCACAGTAGTCCCTCCATCAGTGGCAATAACAGCGGAATTCGGCACTCCATGCCCACAATTCTCGGCACTGCGCTTGCGCCTTTCCGCCGTGACGTCACGGAATGAACGAACATAATTGACTGACGCATCCACAAAGATTAACTGCGAGCTTAGACAACGGCGCACTTGCACTCTAGGTTTACGTCGGGTCTACATGTCTTTAGTGACATAACAGCGAAGACTCCGAACGGTCCTTTTTTTTTTTTTTTTTTTTGCGCTTTGTAGTTGTAACTGGCCCGTGCAGTACAGAACGCTATGTCGTCGTGACCATCATTATCACCACCGCCGCCATAAACTTAGTCTTTCACGAAGGACACGATAATTAGGGTGTTATAGTTCTTTTTTATTAGGTACCTGGTATACAGTTGCATCTATTGCTCATCATGTTATGCTGTTAACCAAGGTGCACCCCCCTTTCAAAAATTTACGGTCGCATTAATTCCACGCTAAGCACGCCCTAGCAACTCTCCGCCGTTGTACACGCAAGCATTTTTTTTTTTCTATGTGACACGTACACCGGGCTCAGGTACCACATTCGGTCGGCTATAGCCTACTCCGATATTTGGCCGATTCCCGCCTTCTCATTCAGCCCTTCGTGGACCACCAGTGTCGCCGACTATTGCGCCAACGGAGGACGACAACGAAGAGACGACGTCGCCGATCTTCGAAGTCCTAGAAACGCGGGCAGTTAGTTGGCGGCGCGGCCGGGTGAGTTACGAGACGATAGAAACGACGATAGAAACCACTACATCCTCTCCACCTGCCTTCTCAGCACAGGTTATATGGCATCTAAGGTACGGACATCTACGGCGTGGATAAACAGCACAACGCAAGGGGAGAGAACTCTGCAAGAGCAGGAAAACTAAACAAAACAAATAAAAAACATAAACAGAGAGATAGAGAAGGGGTGTAGGAGGGAGGGAGGCCAAAGCCAGGGCTTCTAATATACTCCCGGTTTATTTTTACAGTTTGCCCCGCTTTCTCTAGGTTCGTAACGACGTAAGCACGAACCCAACTTCTGACGAGTACACCAGCTAGCGCAGAGAAGTTGCGCTGCCCGAGTCATTTCGCTTCCAAAACTTTTTTTTCCCGACAGGTGCTCGGTCAGGCAGGTAGAAGACACATCGTAGGCCACTGCGCATGCGCCTGGAGGAGGGGCCCACTGAAGGGAAAGGGAGGCATACACTAAGCCACTCGCGAACATTAACGCGGTAATACCGTATGCGTGGTATACGGCACAAATAAATGAACGGTCGCGGGGAATATATCGCTGGAGGCGGCATGTGTGAGCTTCTAATCACCGACGGTCGCACCGGCCTTCCATATCGGTAATGTCTTTTTCCCCCCTCCCTCTCGTTCCCGTCAAATTACGCACATGCGCGCGCACGACTTGCCTCTTACATCTACGTTTCTTTCTCCCTCTCTTCCCCACCCCCTTTCTCTCCCTCCCTCGCTGTTCGTGCTACAGTGGGCGTAATGTGCGCGCTGTGTCATTGCGCGGTACCGTTGAAACCGCCGTATAAGCCATACCGCCACATACATATACATACGACGTCCCCCTCACGAAATCGAGTTTTCCTTCCTTGTCCTCGGTTCGGGGCCTCCTTATAACCACAGGGGACGATGATTCGTGTCCCCCGACACCTTCGCTCACTAGTCGTATTGCTTGCGGTATGCGAGTGATGGTGCCGAAAACGAGAGCATATTTGAGAAGTGGGAAAAAAAGAGGCAGAGGTTGGGATATAATGGTACTGCGGTAGAGCCCGCCGCCGCACCAGCGCCTGCATTTACCGTTTATTTCTTTTTCGCCGCGGATCACGCGGTAGCGAGTATTGCCGTTGAGGTGTTGCCTGCGTGCGTGAGTTTCGGTCTTCCCGCCGCGTACTGTTACGGACTTCGTGACGAGGTGCCGCCTGACAACGCACGGCGGCTCGTCGCGAAGGCCATAACACTTGAGGTGTCGTGACATTTATAGTATAGGCCTGCGACGAGATCGAAGTCATAAAAAAAAAAAATAAAGAAAACCGGCCGCTCTGCTCCTTAACCAACGTAGCTCTCATTAACGCGAAGATTTATCCGCTCAAGCACACCAGATGATCACCCCCACTTTACTGGAATATCTTGAATGAGGGGGAAAGGGAAGGAGATAACACCAGCCAACGTGGGGACCTCCAAAGTTGGGAGATTCGCAAAGCGACTTCAGTATAATGCCATCATACACAGCTCTGAATTATTGCCAGTAAAACTTTCTAGGTATCGGCGATATCACCAATACGACTATACTGTGGTGCACAATTGTGCCCCCACGCAGAGCTAAATGCTCTACGACCCGCGAAACGCTAGTCGCCCCTTACACGGCTGCTACATATATGCACTTCACTGCCACAGCGTTGGGCCGCATTGGGAAAAGTGTAGCACATGGAAGCAGCTTGAAGCCGAAAATGGTGTCAGCAAGTAAAATGCATCACTAGCACTCGATATGTTTATGGTACAATCAAATGTCGTTATAACAGGTTCAATATGTATAGAACACACAAGCGATCGTGCCTCTTGCGAGACTTGCTATGCTTTACCGCATAACACAGTTGTTGAGCGGCAAAGATAACTTAGCGCGCGAGCGCGCTGCGGTGTGATGTCGCGAGTTCCTAGCCGAGATTAGGAAAGACGTCGAGCCGTAGATAACAAAAAGCCACACACAAACGCGGTTAAATACTGCGTTGAAGGGAGAGTCCCGCGGCCGGCTGTTCGGGTACCTCAAGACCAAAAAAAGAAAGAAAGAAAGCCGCAACCACTGTCCTTGTTATTTTCTTTTCGCGGTGGAGTTGTGGGCAGCTTATCGGGAGAGTTGGCAGCACATTTAAGATGGAAAGAATAAGAAATGTGAATCATACATCCACACCTTACTTGGTGCACGGGCGAGAGGAGACCGGGCTGTAAACTTATGGATTTCGGCACTCCTTGCAGGCTCACGTGCTTGTGAGGTACGGCCTCGCCTCTACGGGTTTTCTGTAATGACGATGACCGAGAGGACGATCGAACCGCGAATCAGCGCACGTCACCGCGCTGGAGACAGCCAACGATTATCGTTGTTCCAGGTCCCGGGCGTCACCCGGAAAAAAGAGAGAGAGAGAGAGACCGTGGCAACCCGGTGAATCGTAACCACGAGGAAGCTAGATGGAACTCGGAAGTAGAGAGGAGCAGCTATGTAGATTATTAGCATATAAGCAAGCGCCGTGCAACAACGAACCGCCGTACGGTGCCACGAACCTTCTCCAATGACTTAGGAGGGGTGAGTCGATACGACGTCTTGCCTCAGAGACAACGAACGAGAGACGACGAAAAAGATTTAAGAAAAAAAAAATAAAAAGATGAAGCGAGTCCACACATAAAAGGGGAGCACAGCACCCAGAGATAAAAATGAGCCTGCGCGCAAGAGAGATGGGTAGGCGAGCCTAATGAAGTCCAAATTGCCCGGGCGACCCCTCCCCTTCTGTCGGAACGTGTGACCCGAGGGAAGCGCGTGCAATTTCGATCCGTTCCTCCTCTCCACGCCATGCATTTGCGCCCCGTTTGACGACGACGACCTGCTATGGACGGGAGCTTATAATACATTAAGAGCGATGGCGTCTTTATATATATATATATATATATATATATATATATATATATATATATATATATATATATATATATATATATATATATATATATATATATATATATGGTGGGTGCTTACTGCTCTCTCTCGATGTATTTTTCCATGAGCCGCGATAGTTGGGCTTCACACTGGCGATCCGCTGCGGCGGCTCTTGCGGCTACACCGTTTCGCCGCTGTGCCACGAGGTGGCAGGTTTGATTTCCGGTCGAGGCGGGGCCATATTTCAACATAAAGAACCAGAGTGGTGTGTTCGTTTACCGTGCTTTGGTGTCGTGGAATCCTGGGTGGTCTATAGCGCAATTCCAGATCCTCCCGCTGTGAGGCATCACTCAGAGCCCGTTAATTGCTGCGGCGACGCTAAATCACGTAATTAATTAACGAATTAATAATACCTAATGTGACACCGAACGCCGACTTTTTGGGAGAACAGACGACCGTCATCCGGAGTTCCAATTAGCAAAAAACGTACGACGGTGCGGTTTTGAGATATCCGAGAGACACATTCCAGGGATGAACCTTCTGTACTCCACAGAACGACTGGGCGCTCCGTCCCCACTCCAGAAATTGGACGGCAGCGCCGCCTTATAAGGCTGAAGTACAGTCGCTACGCTTCGATGACTTTGCGGAGTTATTCCCTGAGCGAGAACTCTGTCGTAACGAGGCGTTATCGCCGTTTACGCTGCACTGCGCCACTGCAGTGAAGCTGTTCCTAATCGTAACGAATCGCCGCGTTGTTATACGCACTGAAGAAGCCCGCGTTCTTCGACCCAAACGCGGGGGGATGAGTCCTCTTCTGGGGCACTCCGAGAAATCGGGTTCCATTTGGAGCGTATCAGATGCGCGACGAAGTAAGGCGGCGGCTCCCATGAACGCCCGTGAAGAAGGGAAGATACGCGGAGAGGAGGCAGCGAAGGGTCATATCTCATAATTAGCGAAGACAGGCCCGGCGCTTCCGGCACGTCGTTGGCTCGAGAGCGAAGCTGTACCTTGTTTCAGCAGTTCCGTGCAGCACTGTGGAAGCTACAGATCTCTTTGACCAATCAGGAAGGCGAGCGCACGTTATAAATGTCCTTCTGCGGCGTGTGGTCTACCAATGGTCAGCACTGCAGTGGCAGCCTTGGAAAGAGGAGGAGGGGTGGTGAGGCTCGGCATGAACACTGGCACCCCATTTCGCTTCGCAAGAATTGCACGCTCTATGGTCTCGTAGCCTTGGTTCCACTGCACGGAACTAGTGAAACGTCGTCTGGCTGGTCTTCTCGCCGCCCGCGACGTAAGCGCAACGTCACTGCCGACGTCCATTGAAGAACCGGCAGAGCCGGCTGCCTCCTAAACGCCTCGCCTGGTGAGTTTACAGCTTTCACAGCTGCGCCGTACGTCCGCGTTGAATCTGACCGCCGCCGCTGCAACCACCAGCAAACTAACAATCCCGAACACCCGCACTCGGGCAAGCTGTGCTCTCTCTCTTCCCTCTTTCTCTCTCTCTCTCTCTCTCTCTCTCTCTCCTCTCGCACTCACACGTGTACCATCAACAACTTCTAGACTTAGACGGTGTCGGTACCCTTCTCGCCAAACCATATTATTTCACTAGCGGGAGAAGGAGACATGAAGGACGCCTCTCACATCGAGACACGCATCCCGTGAGGCAAACCATGGACTCGGAGGCCGTGGTCTCAGAAGGACACGAAGCTGCAGAGTGTACTATTGAAGGAAGCTACGGAATGAAATAACCATACAAAAGAAGGCACGGATAGTTGAAATGGAAAAAGGAACGAACAAGGCGCGCAGTAAGGAAAGAAGAGAAATAAGGACGAAAGAGAGAAATAAATAAGGAGGATGGCGAAGAGAAAATGGCGATATATGGGCGATTTAGAATCGCGCTGGTGGCCACAACGAAATGTAACGCATCACCAGAATATTATTACGCCGCAAGACGAACGCGACAGAGAGAAAGAGAGAGAGACGCGATTGAGTTGGTGAAAAAAAAGAAAGAAAAAAAAGGAATAAAACGATACAGGATGAAGAAGAAGAAGAGTGGCAGATGCCTGGAGAGAAACCAGTTCCACCACTCCCTCGCATAGCCGCCGTCGAGGCGGCGGCCGCAGCGAACCGTCTCGGGGCGGCAGAAAGCAAACACGGCTCTGTTGCCGCTCTCCCTTTCGCTGCTTCGGGCAGTGATGCAAGACGGCCCGCGAGTTGCAAGAAAATACAAGCAGGGCGGCCAGCTCGAATACAGCGCCCGTTTTCGTCTTTCGCAGTGGACGCCGTAGCATTTCGCAAACGCTCCCGGCTCCTGCTTCGGCGTCGTCGCGAGGAGTGGCGAAGCGATTCTGGTGCATCGGAAGGAAGTTTGGTTCACCGCGGTGGGTCCAGTGTGGTTATGGTGGTTGACTGGGAAACCCTAAGAAAACGGGTTCAATCAAACCAGGGCGCAGCGGTTGCATTTCGGTGCAGGAAAATGTGATAGAGGCCGGTGTAGTGTGGCGTTGTCAGTGTGCGTTAAGAACTTCAGGTGGTCGAAGTTTCTAGGGCCCTCCAGTGCGGCGTTACTCTTGTTTCTCTCTCTTTCGCTCCTTTTTTCCCGAACCCTACGGACGCTTAGCCGTGTTCCCGGAAGGCCTGCACAAAATAGAGTCCTTTCCTCCCCCAATCCACTACTCTTATTATTATTATTATTATTATTATTATTATTATTATTATTATTATTATTATTATTATTATTATTATTATTTCAGCGTGGGGGTAAATCGCCCTTAACGCCGATCGCCGTTTCCAAGTGCAGGAAGGCGTGCCCAAACTTGACGGATTCGCGACAAGTATTTGGAACGTTTCTTCGAGCATTCGTAGCGACTAAACAGATGGAGGTTATCGTGCTCGTGCGCCTCTCTCTCTCTCTCTGTCACGTAATTTCCAAGCACCCTACCAACAACCACACGCGCAGTTATTCTGCAACTCGCCGCGCTCGAGCGATGACACTATACGCACACCGCACTTGACGGAGCCACCTCAGTACGGCGCTACCCTGTACAACATCTTCGCCACATTGCGATCCATTGTGCAGTGAAGACCCAAATCTGCGCAAGAAAGAAGTGCGAGCTCAAACTGCGCTACGAAGAGGGACGAACCCTCCGCTATCGTCTGCCCGTTCACAACGATCATCATCTCTGCGGTAGTACCTAGGCGCTTGACGTGACAGACGCTTCAATAGCAGCTGTGCCTCCAGCTCCCATTTCTCCCAAAAACGCGCTTCACGTGCCCATCATAGTGTGAGGCAGTCATCACTGTCCTCCCTGGCTGCGTCTGGACCGCAGCCCGCCGCCACGCCAAAGGACGCTGCACCTCCCCGGCCTGCAGCCATTGCGGCGATCCCGAGACCCTCGAACATCTCCTCTGTGAGTGCCCTGGACTGGCAGAGGAACGCTCACGGGTCCTCACAGCCTACAGGAGACAGGGTCTCCCTGCCACCACAATGCAACACCTCCTCTTCCCGCCTCGCCCCCATCTACCAGCACTCCGGAGCCTGGTGGAGTTCCTGGACGAGACGGGTATTGAAGCCTACCACTGAGTACGGGACCCTCGCCGCCTCTACCCCTGCCGACAGGCTGCTGACCGCAATGCGACGTCCGGGCCTCTGCCCTTGTTAAAACTTCTATCCTCTATTTTCCTCCCACTTCTCCCTTCTCCTAAGGCGCTTAGCCGTGTCCCCAGTATGGCAGACAGAAATTAGCGTCTCTTCCTTCCTAACGAACCCCCCCGCCCCCCCCCCCACTGTCCTCCCTTTCTTGAGATCCCTTTCATCTGGCTACCCCTTCCCCAATAAAACAGCGACAAGGGGGGGAGGGGGTGAGTTATAACCCCCTTCCCGGTCCTTCATCCCGGTCACATTCCTACTGCCATTTTCACCGATTGTCCGATGTATACTGTCACGTGGTCGTGACATCCTACAGCAACAGCACGTGTCAATACCTTCAAGGGCTCTGTTGACGTTGTCACTGCAATTCAGGAGGTGGCGCTCCCACTTATAGCCCGGCTAGACTCACGTGAATCGTAATAAGACGCGCTGTTCTTATGATTGCTAACATAAATAAATAAATAAATAAATAAATAAATAAATAAATAAATAAATAAATAAATAAATAAATATTCAGCTGCAGTGTTTCACTAACGGCATCGCGCGACCGCGAACCGGCCGGCATGTAAGAACCTTTACCACTGCACAGGGCGACAAAATTGGCTAGAATAACAAGGCACCGAGGAATTTCGCTGAGGACTCTACTAGGCGCTGATTTGTTCCATTTTCCGCTTACTTTCTACGTACATCGCTTTACAGAACGGCTTCCTGGCCTCGTTATACTTCTCCAGGGGGTTTATGTAAAACGCTGCAGAAATAAACGTCATCTCCGTCATCCTATTATTATTATTATTATTATTATTATTATTATTATTATTATTATTATTATTATTATGAAGCACATTATTTGCTGTTGGATTCGTACATCCGAAGAAAGGAAATTGCAACAACACGCAACGCGTATGCTAGTCCTCCTCTCCGTCCCTCCCGAACCATCGCATCAAAATTATTCTTGTCCTCTCACGCCAAACACAGAAACAAAAATTTCATTCGAGGTACAACAAGACAGCTTACGTGGAAACAAAAGCCGGCTCTTCGACATCCATGTTCAACATCCAGCATAAAGGAAGACCGATAGGCCCTGCACGAACGAACTTGCCAGGGCGACGCACCCCTCAGCGGTCAGCAGTTAAGAGCAACATCCTATAAGGGTCGTCATCCGACGTCTGAAATGCGACTATAATGCTCGTCGCGGCCACTCCATTTAGTATCTACCTACCTGATTTTTTTTTTGTTTTGTTTTTCGTAGCGTCTCAATGTGTAGGTGCTTCGCACGGCTTATAGTAGGCGTCCGTTCGTTATGTCGGCGGGTCGCGGACGCGCAATTTTTCGTAGTACAACGCATTTACTTGCCAGTAGGAAATCAGCGTGCTTTCTCGAGGGCAATCGTAGCCCGATCCAAAACACTATAGAGGTGCGGTATGATCAAACACACCAGGGTTCGAAATCTACAACCTCTCGGCAGTTTGGACATCAGTGATAGATCGGTTCTGCCGCGACGGCGGCAAACTGAGGCGTACATGATTACGCAGTTAAAACGGTCTTTATTCCCGGCCAGACCTATATCATGTGCGCGTATATAACTAGGCACTTGACTATACACGTATAGCGATTATACGTGCGGTCGTCTAGCTCAATTCGATTCGCCGCGCCCCTCTGCAAGCCTTCCTTCGCTGTCGACGGCGCGTCGTCGCTGCGCCGGGGACAACCACGTGACCCGCGTATATATAAGGCGGCGCGAACGCTCTGTAATTTTCGTTGTGCGTAAGTCTTAACCACTGTAATTGCCGAATGAGCTCATCACGTCCGCCTGTTAGGCGACACAGCGTCTTCTTCCTGGACGACGTATGTACATATATACACACGCAGCTTAGGAGGTCTATCTGGCATCTCCGAGGAAGAACCCAAATAAATGTACGCATTTTCTTGCTATGTCGCGCGCGGGCTTCGAGGTAGTCGGAGCCCGCGGCAGCGGCGAGGTCAACCATGAAGCTCAGGGAAAGAGAGAGAGAGGAACAGAGCCAGTCGTGCGTGTGTACATACATCTGAAAAAAAGAACACGTATTTGAGAGCCGCCTTAACGTTTCCGAGATGACGCTTTACAACTACAGGAATTAGATGACAACAACAACAACAACAACAACAACAATAATAATAATAATAATAATAATAATAATAATAATAATAATTCCTTCAATGTCTTAGCCACGGCCCGTGGGCCTCTGCTATCGCATGGGATACATAAAAGCGAAAGACGCGAGCTATGACACTCGAACCCGGGACACAAGGGTTCGAACACCAAACCTCATCACGTGAATATCATTAGGCAAAAGCTGCAAGTGCTAACATTCAGTCACATGTGGCTCACACGAAGTCACATATACCGACGCGGGCAAGAGCCATGGGTGGTTTTCGGTGCGGTTTTACGCTCTGTCACGGTCATTATCACACTTAATTTATAATGGCTGCCAATGCTGAACAAGATGGATGTACCAGCTTCGATTACTGGCTGCAATAAGCCCGTTCCTATGGCTAGCTCTCCAATGGCAAAACACTCAAATGCTGAGCGACGCACGCCCACTGAAAGGACCCCGCGTGTAGTGTCTACCTTGAAGTACCTTACCACGGTGTCCCTCTACATTCAGTGCGCTAGGGCCAGTGTAACATTGTGTTGTTGTTGTTGTTGTTGTTGTTGTCCACTGAATCATCCTTATCACGTTAACCGCGCTCTAAAGCGCCTATACATCACGCGGGAAGCATCATTCTTGGCGAGCTGCCTCGGTGGCACGACGGTATATCTGACGACGCTATAACCGATTTAACAGCACGCGTCCCCCACGTAACGTGACACCGATAATATTGGCGAGTGAAGGAAGTTCATGCGCAGCCATTCGCTCCTTAATACGTCACATATACGTGTATACATACTATATAGCCATAAATTGGAAGGTGCACGAGACTCGGAGATCCCGCCGAGGCAAATATGTTTCCTTTCTTTCTTTATCTCTCATTATACCATCGCTGCTTCTATATAACAGCACCAGAGCACCGCGTGCCCGTACACCCCTCCCCCCATTTGCTTGGGGTGGCCAAGAGGGCCACCTCGAGCATACTCCCATCACATTTCGGCCCCTCCGGGCCTCGCCGTTTGGTGTGGGGGGTATCCCGCGACTACGTAACAACGGTGGCACAGCCGGGCCAGAGGTTGCTGAACCGAAGGAAGAAGCACCACCGCATGCCTCGGCGTACTGCCATCCCCGCTTCGCCTTGCGCATTAGTCTCACTTCCTACCCTCCTCCCCTTCCTCTCCCCCTCATAGCCGTCGCTACCGCCTTTCCCTCTCCTCCTCGTCTCCTCTTAATTTCCCGCGTCTGGCGTAATTATCGCCGCAGCTTGGCTCCCGCGTGCCTACGCCCGAGCCTGCTCGCGCTGCTTGCTTCGATTTCCTTTTCTCTTTCTTTCTTCCTTTCTTTCTTTCTTTCTTTCTTTCTCACCCAACGCGATCGCACTGCAGCGACGCGCCGCGAAGCCCGCTGCGTCGTCTCGTGCCCACTTCATTACGGCAACATAAGGGCGGCCGCCGCGGCCACTGCAATGCAAACGCGCGGCCGCGATAATTGCGTGCAGTGTTGAGCGCGCATAACGAAGGCAGAACCGGCAGTGTCGCTTCGTCTGCCGCGGTGGTCTAGGAGCTATACGGCGCTCGATTGAAGACTCGGAGGAGGTGAGTTCAAACTCGGCCGTGGCGGTCGCATTTTCGATGGACGCGGAAATGCCGGGGGCTCGTGTACTGTGCGTTGTCAGTGCGCCCCAAAGAAAATCTGCGCGTTGTCAGTGCGCCTGAAAGAAAATCTGCGCGTTGTCAGTGCGCCTCAAAGAAAATCTGTGCGTTGTTAGTGCGCCTCAAAGCAAATCCTTCTCGGTTTCAACAATATTAGGTTGCACAGCCGCTGCCGCGGCTTTAGCTGAAGGCAATTTTCGTGCGCGTGTGTGCCCGCGTGAACATAATTACGATGACGAGGGAAGTCGGCCATTATCATTTCACAAAAAGACTGACGTACCAAGGGACAACAGCTAACACTCGAATTATCTGCAATGTAACGGCGCGACTTGAGACGCGGGGAAACACCAAACAGGATAAACAATGTCCTTGCCTTCCTATCTGTTTATGCTCTCCTCGAGGTGTCTCGTTGTTACATTGTAAGTCACGCAGAACCAAGTGGCTCAGTTCGTGGCGTTCATAGGTCGGCAGTGTAGGGGAACACTCACTCACACTCACTCACCCAAATTTTTCCAGCATCCGCACTCACTCGCACTCGCACTCACCTCCACTCACACTCATTGGCACTCACTCGCACTCGCACTCACTTGCACTCACACTCATAAGCACTCACTCGCACTCGCACTCACCTCCACTCACACTCACTTGCACTCACTCGCACTCGCACTCACTTGCACTCACACTCATTGGCACTCACTCGCACTCGCACTCACTTGCACTCACACTCATAAGCACTCACTCGCACTCGCACTCACCTCCACTCACACTCACTCGCACTCACTTCCACTCACACTCACTGGCACTCACTCGCACTCGCACTCACTTGCACTCACACTCACTGGCACTCACTCCCACTCGCACTCACTTCCACTCACACTAATTGGCATTCACTCGCACTCGCACTCACTTGCACTCACACTCACTGGCACTCACTCGCACTCGCACTCACTTCCACTCACACTCATTGGCACTCACTCGCACTCACTTGCACTCACACTCACTGGCACTCACTCGCACTCACTTGCACTCACACTCACAAGCACTCACTCGCACTCGCACTCACCTCCACTCACACTCACTTGCACTCTGTGATGTGTGAAGTGCGCGACCAGAGTGATTACGAAAAGTGCGCGCGAAAAGCAAAAAGAAGGGATGCAATGAAAAAGAAGACGACGTGAGAAGGCGCTCGCGGACCGGGAGGACGGCACATGAAAACGACGACGAATGAGAAAGGCGTGGCCTTGCAAAATTAAATAGGACCAGAAAACAAGGCAGCCAACCATAAACATCCACGGAGTTCCTAGCGGCCACTGGCTGAATAACACGGTGGCACAGCGGTGGCCAATCAGACAGGAACAAGTAAGCGGAAAGACAAGAAAAGCTTGCGGCATCGGGGTTCCACGAAAGGGCTCCACGAAAGAGTTCCAGGCAGGGGAGTTCGAGGAAGGCAGCGGATCGTCCACCGGGCCGGGCGTTGAAGACGGCAGTCGGGTTCCGGACCCGAGCCACCAGGGCTTCACCCGACCGGGACCTCCTGCTGACCTGATCCCAGCCATCGGAATCCCAGTGGCTCGCAAGCTGCAGGCGAGGACTTCCTGAATCTTGTGCCCGCAGGCATAGTGTGAACAGTCGGGCTGCGGGCCCGAGTTCCACACCGAGATGCCTGGCCAAGATGCCGGTACCATATCATCGAGCTGCCTAACCGCCCACGTCCTCCGTCGCCATCAAACATCTGGCATCGTGTGCTTCGTAGGTCTGCTGCACTTCGCTCATTTGTCTTCAGTCAACCTCATTGACGATTTGGTGAGCCATCAACTTCTTTCGCCACGTCGCCACTGCGCATCACTGCCGGACCCTTACAGAATAGAAACTTCCAGGGCTCGCGTAGCTCCTATAGAGACGCTATTAGCGCGCGCTACTTTCTTAATTGTGTGGTGTCTTCTTTTGTCCCTCAAGCGCTTGTCGTTTAGCTTTCCTTTCTTTGCTATAGTTTGAATTAAAAGCCTTGTGTGTTGTGTTGTGTGAAGAACGGCTTTGTCCTTGATTAGACTCTCGGAGGCTTCGCCTGGGAGAGTCGTCCTAAAACGAATCTATAAAAGAACCTGCTTATAATAATCATCACATATTGGCGTCCGCTACGACAGGACAGGACAAAGCCGTTTTTTTTTCGCAGATATTGTATCTTCCACAATGACTTCAGAATTAAGGGAAATGTTAGAGAAACTGGCACGGCGCATGGGTCTTGAGGGCGATGAGTTAAAGGCGTGGTGTGACGAACGCGAAGCAGCAGAACTAGAGGAGGAAAGAGTGCAGATGGAGTTTGAAAGGGAAATGGAAAAGAAGGAAAGGGAAATTGAAGAATTGAAGTTAGGAACGCTTCAGTTGCGGCTTCAGCTGGCAGAGCAGACGAGGCTCTTGGGAGAGAGGCGCGAATGGTCGTTAGGTGGGAGCTCCAGCGAGCCGGTGTTTGAGCTGTCCTGCAAGAGCGTTGGTCACGAGCGTGATTCGCTCGGTAGTGGCGGTTATGAGCATCGCTATGGCGTTTGGCCAGATGTGCGGCTAAGCGATAGTATAAGTCAGGTTAGTGACATAGGCAGCCGAGGAACTAACTTTAGATTGTGTGAGCGTGATGGAGCGAAGTGCGAGTTCGTAACTGAGGAACATGGAAGTTCCACAGAGGATGAGTTCTGTCATAAAGCCTCTAGGAGGCCAAGTATACTTAAGGAGGAGGTAAGGGAACCTCTAGAACATGACGGCCAATGCCGTACAGAAACTTCCAAGGCTTTTGATGCCCACAGTTTAGGTGTAGCGCTGGCTGAGTTTACACACGTCAGAGGCATGGTCCAGGACCATTTGGGTGACCATGTTGTGAATGGGAGGCTTAGTTCTGAGGACAGCACAGCTGTGGCCTATGCTAGCATAGTCGAGGAGAATGAGCAAGGACTCATTAACGCGGGCGCAGTAGTGACTGAAATTGAGACAGCACTATGGGATAGCATAAGCTGTAAACAAGATACCAATGGAATGATTGACAGTGTGAAAGAATTCACTACAAGGTCTGTTGAAGGAGATCTTGAACTCCTTAGCGTTCTAGGTGAAGAGCAATCAGATGCAAAGGCGCCTGAGTTGCGTCCAATTTATGAAATGGAAAAAGAGGCCTCAATGTTTGTACAGTGCTTTATGAGCAATAATGCAAAAGCATCTTCTGGGGCATTCCTGAAGTCAGATTGTACTTCCGTCGAGACGTCGGCTATGCTGCCAGGTGATCGAGTGATCTTCCGAACGCGTCGAACGCGTTGCGCGTGCGGTCAACAGCTTGGGCTTGCAGAGAATTGCACGTGCGGATCGTGTAGCGCGACAGAGCGTCCGAGTCTTTTGTGGAGCAAGAGAAGAGACGCGTCTCAGTGGAAGCATCTACCAGCGTCTGCTATGCTTTTGTTTAAGTGTGTGAAACGTGCCATACGTCTTGTTTGGGACGCAATAACGTAGAGGCACTATGACAACCGGAGGCTCTCTTGTTCTTGAATTCTGGACTGGGGATGGACACTTCTTTGTGTATGGTCTTGTCGTTATGTTAGAAGTTATGTTTGAACTCTGTGTAGACTCACCATAACTTCTCTTGTTATGTGTAAAAGTGCGCTAAGTGTGTCACTAGTATTGCAGTGTGAAGATGCATTAAGTGTCATGTGAACCATCGGTTGTCCTATGTGTGAACGTGTTGTGCTTAACTTGACGCGCACTTCACTGCAGTTTTTTTTCTCCTAAAAAAACTTATTCGAAAGGGGGCTTCTTGTGATGTGTGAAGTGCGCGACCAGAGTGATTACGAAAAGTGCGCGCGAAAAGCAAAAGAAGGGATGCAATGAAAAAGAAGACGACGTGAGAAGGCGCTCGCGGACCGGGAGGACGGCACATGAAAACGACGACGAATGAGAAAGGCGTGGCCTTGCAAAATTAAATAGGACCAGAAAACAAGGCAGCCAACCATAAACATCCACGGAGTTCCTAGCGGCCACTGGCTGAATAACACGGTGGCACAGCGGTGGCCAATCAGACAGGAACAAGTAAGCGGAAAGACAAGAAAAGCTTGCGGCATCGGGGTTCCACGAAAGGGCTCCACGAAAGAGTTCCAGGCAGGGGAGTTCGAGGAAGGCAGCGGATCGTCCACCGGGCCGGGCGTTGAAGACGGCAGTCGGGTTCCGGACCCGAGCCACCAGGGCTTCACCCGACCGGGACCTCCTGCTGACCTGATCCCAGCCATCGGAATCCCAGTGGCTCGCAAGCTGCAGGCGAGGACTTCCTGAATCTTGTGCCCGCAGGCATAGTGTGAACAGTCGGGCTGCGGGCCCGAGTTCCACACCGAGATGCCTGGCCAAGATGCCGGTACCATATCATCGAGCTGCCTAACCGCCCACGTCCTCCGTCGCCATCAAACATCTGGCATCGTGTGCTTCGTAGGTCTGCTGCACTTCGCTCATTTGTCTTCAGTCAACCTCATTGACGATTTGGTGAGCCATCAACTTCTTTCGCCACGTCGCCACTGCGCATCACTGCCGGACCCTTACAGAATAGAAACTTCCAGGGCTCGCGTAGCTCCTATAGAGACGCTATTAGCGCGCGCTACTTTCTTAATTGTGTGGTGTCTTCTTTTGTCCCTCAAGCGCTTGTCGTTTAGCTTTCCTTTCTTTGCTATAGTTTGAATTAAAAGCCTTGTGTGTTGTGTTGTGTGAAGAACGGCTTTGTCCTTGATTAGACTCTCGGAGGCTTCGCCTGGGAGAGTCGTCCTAAAACGAATCTATAAAAGAACCTGTTTAAAATAATCATCACACACTCACTCGCACTCGCACTCACCTCCACTCACACTCACTTGCACTCACTCGCACTCGCACTCACTTCCACTCACACTCATTGGCACTCACTCGCACTCGCACTCACGTCTATGAAATGAGTGCGAGTGAGTGCGAGTGAGTGCACTCATGACTGAGTGCGCCGACCTATGCAGGCATCTGCGGCAAATAGAGTGACACGAGTTTTTCCTCCTGGGTAGAATAAACGGCAGCGGTGCCAGTACACTGCACAGGTTTCACCTCGTCGCCGACCTAACTCGGCATTACGCGAACCTCTTCAGTCGCGCGTACATCTCGAACTGTGAGCGCTGTCTAATGTATCAGAGACTAGAACACATAGTATTTCGCGACTGTCCCCCATTCGTGCCACAGCAGTAGACGGCGGCCACTAGGCTGGGTGATATGGGAGTACAAGCAATAGATGAAAGCTGTATTTCACCCGAAATAGGGGACCATACCGAATTACCAAATGCTACAAGGTCATTTTTTCAATAGAAATGGACTGGATGCTAGACGTTCGGTACCACTGCGCAAAGTTGCGGATTATGAAAAGCGACTATTAAACTTAGATGCAACTAAAGTGGCTTCTTTTCATTATGCGACTATTAGACCTTTATCATAACCTTCGAGTGCATTTCCCTGCACAGCATATTTGTCCGACTAATGGCGGCCCCTATCACGTTTCAAGTAGAGGCGAGGTCCCAGTTACCCGTGCTGGTGTTTGACTATTGCCAGTGTTTATGTCAAGAGAGCCGGGTCGACATTTTCCGCGTCACAGCACATTGTTTTGCAGAAGTGAATAGCTGCCATAAGTTGGGCTAGTTGGTATCAAGCGTAATGAAATATGATTACTGGCGTCCATGTCCCCTTTGCGCAAGCAGTCATGTCTTATTATGTATATACGGATCACTCATTCTTATCCCCATCCTCATGCTTCATCACTCTTCTTCCCCTGTTGCGTTGTCCCCGAAGTAGAGTAGAAGGCCGGGACGTACTAGATCAGGCCACCCTCTCTACCTGTCTCCAGTGTATTGGACTTCAAGTACGCGAGTATGTAGCTTCATTATGAAACTGAGGTTGCTTCGATGTAACATTGCTCGCTGTGACAGATTATGCACTGCATTGTGATGTTGTTCATTATAACGATTATGTTAATATTTCATGCGATATTTTCTTTGAAGGTCACTTTGGTCAGTATTCATTGTCACTTGATTGATGCTTTTGGTAGTCTTTTCAAGCTTGCCTCTTTACTCAGCTGATGTCCTCGGCACATTTTCACTTTGATACCTGGTCATATTTGAGTTCCTTTGTTCATACTCATTGATTTTATGTGGCGAAGATACTGCATAACATGACTGAAAGCGGCTATCACACAGTCACCCATTATGCTGTCTGTGCTCATATAAGAGGATGCGCTGCTCTCATATTGTCGTTTGGCTTTTGATGATTGTTACTAGTGCGCTTTCTGTAAGCCTCTGGTGGTTAATAAGTTCCAGATATATTTAAATTATTTCTTCTGCAGTTCCTTTTGAATATTTGTGGTTTTATTTTTTTTTTCGCATTTCTCTTTTTTTTAAACTACCATAAGTTAGTTTCTCAATGAAATGTTGAATAAAATGTTGACGTCATGATCATTGGCAGTGGGGCCTCCTTGTTAGGCCGCTTGCCAAGAAACTTTCTATCCTTAACTGTAGAAAGATATGTCACTACTGTTTTTGGTAGATTTGCTTCATACTATACAAAGTACAAGCTATATTGATTTTTGTATGCATGACAACTAATTGTGACCTAAATGCTAAGACTGATGAAGCCTTTGCAGACAACTGTGTGCCTACCTTACTGCACTATTGCTCTGTTGCACTCAATGCTAGTGCTTTGACCCACCAGAAAAAAAAAAAAAAAACGTTCCACGCAAGTGCGACACCAGCACTTCTTCCTAGGACGAAAGTATTCAGGTGGGCTGGCACTAACCCCCACTCTGCAGCACCTTAAACCTTATGGTGGAGCTGGTAACGTAGCAGGTCGCAGGTACTACCATAAGGCAGGGACAACGTCCGTGGATCGTGGGTGCCCCCCAAAATTATCCCGTTGACACCTTCAGAACCACAGAGTTAATGCCTTAGCAGTGCAAAAAATGCCTTGGCGTCATTTGAACCCCTAAGGCGTTAGCTCTGAGGTCAGATTATCATTTATATATTCTGAGGGTGGCAACCAGACCAAAATTTTGGTGGGCGCGCCCAGTTCCCGAGCACGATTCCTGCTTCTTTTTCAGATTACGGCTAACATTTCAGGAACAGCTTTTTGATGACGCACGTGCAAGTCTTTGAACGGATTCAGAAATCCCGGAAAATGGGATTATTGGAGTCTCCTCGAAGCCGTCGAAAAGACCAGCTTTTTGAAGACGCATGTGCAACGAGCCGGACATCAGACGATATACGACGCATCCAGGACTAGGCTTCTTACGCGTGCCGTCTGCAACGTTAACGTCTCGGATATCCGTTTCGAAGTCGTCATAAATCCGGCAGGAGAGTACCAAGACCGTGGCATGTAAATCAAGTCGCTCATGCCATACATGTCATGATTTTCATGTTATGACCTGTCATTTATGTTCGTCATGCAGTCATGTTGTGCCATACTGATTTTCGTATACATCCCATTAACGAAACGGCCCAGGAGAGCACCAAGACCGTTTCATGTAAATCATGCATGCCATGATTTTCATATAATGACCTCTCATTTTATTCGTCATGCAGTCATATGGCATAGCGATTTTCGTATACAATCCATTAACTAGACGGCCACGGATACATACATACATACATACATACATACATACATACATACATACATACATACATACATACATACATACATACATACATACCACTCACACTCATTGGCAGTCACACTCACTGGCACTCACTCGCACTCATTTCCACTCACACACACTGGCACTCACTCGCACTCACTTGCACTCTCTCGCACTCGCACTCACTTCCACTCACTCGCACTCACTCGCACTCGCACTCACCTCCACTCACACTCACTCGCACTCGCACTCACTTCCACTCACACTCATTGGCACTCACTCGCACTCACCTCCACTCACACTCACTTGCACTCACTCGCACTCACTTCCACTCACACTCACCTCCACTCACACTCACTTGCACTCACTCGCACTCGCACTCACTTCCACTCACACTCATTGGCACTCACTCGCACTCACTTGCACTCACACTCACTGGCACTCACTCGCACTCGCACTCACTTCCACTCACACTCATTGGCACTCACTCGCACTCGCACTCACCTCCACTCACACTCACTGGCGCTCACTCGCACTCGCACTCACTTCCACTCACACTCACTGGCACTCACTCGCACTCGCACTCACTTGCACTCACACTCGCACTCGCACTCACCTCCACTCACACTCACTTGCACTCACTCGCACTCGCACTCACTTCCACTCACACTCATTGGCACTCACTCGCACTCGCACTCACGTCTGTGAAATGAGTGCGAGTGAGTGCACTCATGAGTGAGTGCGCCGACCTATGGTGGCGTTACCTAAATTATCGCCTAGAAATTGGAAACGACGGGTAGAGGGCACAGAAGGCTCAGGTATGCGGGAAAGTGAACAGTTTGTGGTGGCGCCAACGAAATGAATGTTCGGACGTTAAAGAAAAAAAAAAAAAACACCACGTAAACGAACTGACGAAACCGTAGCGACAATGTCCCGACTATAGAGCAGCTCGAAAATACTTCCACACACCTGAAATTCTCAGGTCGTAGCGCATACGCATCACGAGGAACAGCAGCGCGCTAGCAACACGAAGACACAAGAAGAGGTACACGATTCATCACGATGAATTACCACCAACTCGGCCAAGTTTCTCTTCTGGCAGCGCATGGATGTTGAAAGTGACGTCCATAAAACAGGATTATGGAAAAGGAAAAGGACGAATACGAAGGAAGCGTCGTGTTTGTCCTGACCGTCGTTTCGATTCTAGTACATTGTACTGAAATTTCAAAACGTATACCTACCATGTCAAATTCAACATGCAGCCCTTCCTCTGTATGCATACAGTGGAATCAGCTCTTCCGTAATTTTCGATATATAAGATCCAGAATATGCCCCCACCGAGCTGTTAAAAGATGAGTGTCGCGAAGCCATTCTTAGTTCATTTTAGGCAGAAATACTTATGGCTATTTTTAGAAAGTGTCGACTTCAACGTGCATCGCCCGTAATGGTAACCTATTGTGACTATGGTGCTGTATTGCAGAGATTAGGTTCGATACGCATCCTTGTTTCCATATGAGAGGGGGGGGACAGTCGTGTGCTTACATTAAGTGCATTTGCAGAAAGCCAGCTGGCTAAAACATAATCCGTAGACGTCCACAAGTCACGCACTGTGCTTTTCATAAGGATACATAACATTAAATACCGCAATTTATGACATGTCCCGCAGTCAGGTCCTTGTTGTTGTTTTGTGGGGTTTAACGTCCCAAAACCAGTTCTGATTATGAGAGACGCCGTAGTGGAGGGCTGCGGAAATTTCGACCACCTGGGGTTCTTTAACGTGCACTGACATCGCACAGCACACGGGCCTCGACATTTCGCCTCCATCGAAATGCAGCCGCCGCGGTCGGGATTCGATCCCGCGACCTTCGGATCTGCAGCCGAGTGCCATAACCACTAGACCACCGTGGCGGGGCAACAGTCAGGTCCTTAAAAAGCAATGCCACCCGTCGCCGCGCCAGAACGCCAAACGTACGAACCGCGCATGCGCGCTCGAGCTCCCTGGAGCGTTGGCTATATAGGCTATAGGCGATGCGCAAAGCGCCGACGACGCCATCTGCCGCCACGGCTCGGAAGCGTTGGTGGGTCCGAGCGAGCAGTGTTCCCGCGAGCGTGTACGCGTGTGCGCGGATGCATGTGTTTTCATCGTGATTTAACGACTCTGTCGGGCTTCAGAGATGCCGAAAAATAACAGCTGCGTTGTCGGCTACTCAGACACACACAAGAAATCGCCACGAACGCACTTATACAGATTTCCGGTGCTATTTCATGAGCGAGAGCGACGGCGGCGGTGGATTGCGACTGTGCGACGCAGAAGGCAAGCAATCGCGCTGTTTACAGGAGTGTAAAGTCCGAGGACTTCGATGAAGAATAAACCAGGCTTCGAAGTGCGGCGGAAGACAATACGCCTGAAGAGCGCCGAGCAGCGAGACCCTACGATGCCGCTTTTTTTTTATAAAGAGAAAAAACCCAGAACATCACGCGCTCGCGATCCTACTTAGTCTTCTTTCGCGCCCGCTATTTCTCTTTTCTTGTTAACAGCAGTGTTAGAACGATTACCGTGTTTTATTTCTCCATTTATGTCGCTACGTCTTCAGCGAACCCTACTACGTTTACACTTGGTCGCCTCGCCTGCATTGTAGACGCTACAATGCACATGAGGTTGTTAGTACTGATAAGACGCGATGCCTAGGCTCCCTTGAAAAACGAATGGCGCGAAGCGCAATGTCAGAGAATGCGGGGCAGATGACGGCTCCTTTACAAATGCGCCGTGGAATCACACGTGTGCTGCACGAAATCGGCTGTATTCTACCTATTGATGGCACTGGAATGCGATCACCGGTGCAGAATGTTCGCTGTGCGCTTGCCTCAAGTTGCATATTAGCTGTAAAACATGGCACCTATGCACATTTAAGACTTTGACGATCGCGTAGAATGTAACGCCATTTTGCAACATTTGGTAATAGCTGCAAAAAACCTAGCAAATACGTAGCCAAGCTGCTACGACAAGCTAGGTGACCACCAGCTCCGCAGTGACTCAGTCTCGCGCCACTAGCGCAAGCTGCCGAGATATATATTCACAAGCCCCGCCACGGTGGTCTAGTGGCTATGGTACTCGGCTGCTGATCCGAGGGTCGCGGGATCGAATCTCGGCCGCGGTGGCTGCATTTCGATGGAGGCGGAGTGTTGAGGCCCGTGTACTGTGCGATGTCAGTGCACGTAAAAGAACCCCGGTTGCTCGAAATTTCCGTAGCCCTCCACTATGGCGTCTCTCATAATCAGAGCTGGTTTTGGGACGTTAAACCCCACAAAACAAAACAATATATTCACAAGTTTATCGTGCTGGTTTCAGTTTTACCAACGCTGACCCTTCGCGTGGCCGCACCCATGAAATCCATGCGCCGGTGCGACAGCGATTCCTCAAAATCTACTATATAAACACATGGCAAGTAAACGAAGCCACTGTGTCGAAAAAAAACATAACGTTGGTTCACGCGTCAACGCATGCAGGCATTAGTGATCGGGACGTTATAAAGAAAGCGGCGCGATGAGCTCCACTTCGTAGGGAAGCTTGTTGACGCTTGTCTGTGGCAAACACTTGGCGCGTATAGTGACATTGTCGTCCCACACAGCTGTGACATCGGACACATGTCCACTATTATAATGTGCAGCTCCTTTGCACACACTATAGCCGCAAAATTAATTATCTGGGACGCGCACAAGCGGCAAATCGCACGCGCGCACTTACGCGATGCTTGCAGTGAAATGAGGCGTCTGCTACGCGACCCACCACCGGTTCCAACGGCCGCCGCTACGCGGCTTTCAGTGGCGCCCCTATAGGCGCTGCGCATGGCGTATACCTCGTTACAAAGGTACGCGAACTCAACAGTTACTGAAACCTCCATGAGCGGCAGGATGAAAGAACCGCAGCAAAGCGAAACGTACAAGACCGTCGCGTAAAGAGCGCACATAGTCAAGGGACAGATTGCAGAAGAGACACGCAGTGCTTGTAGTACATGCCTCTTCCATGTTCGGGAACTTGTGCATGCGAATTTTTTTAGGTCGATCTCGTACCGCGACGATACGCACGCTGCACGCAACTTCTTCACGACAAAAAGAAAAGTGCAGCGACTCCCCGCCGGCCGCGGCTCATTTGTAAAAAAGAAGCGTTCCTTCCCTGTCCTCTCGCAAAGGGGCCTACAGCGTAGGGCGTCGCAACTTATGGCCTAACACCCGCCGCCGGACAGCGGTGCTTTGTTTTGCCAGTTATAGGAGAGAAAGAAGAAGAAGTACAGCGGAAGGAGGCGACAGTGCTGCGACTGCGCTCGCGGGAGAATATTAACCGCGCCACGGTATAAAGATGGCGGCGCGGAGAAGGAGGAAGCGGTGAGAGCGGCGCGAGCAGTCTTCTACCTGTTCCCGAGACACACACACACGAGCGTGCATGCGTGCAGTCAGCGGAGGAATGAAGAAATCCAGGAGAGCAGCGTCACGTGACAGTTTCGAAGCATTCGTCACAAGAAAAAAAAATTAAGGGGCGCTGATGACGTGGTACTCAAGCGGTAGATTCACGTGTGGCCAGGAGATACTAAATGTTTCCGCGCACCGAAGAATTTTGACTGGTCCGGCAACTGTATAAGGGACCTAATCCTACCCAAGAAGCACCGCGCTCACAAGGCATCATAGGAGGCTGGCTTGCCGAGACCAGCGAAATCACGTGACGCGACTTTCTTTCTTTCTTTCTTTCTTTCTTTCTTTCTTTCTTTCTTTCTTTCTTTCTTTCTTTCTTTCTTTCTTTTTGCACCCTCCATGGTGCCATGGAGGAAGAAAAAAAAACAAACTAGGTGAGTGTGTCACGTGACAATATTGAATCCTAGTCACAGGGGAAAAAGATTACCGGACGGAATCACGAGAAACGGTGTCTGGTCACGTGATAGGCGAGCGGTAGATTTAATGTATGGTATAGTGCCACTAAAGGTTACCGCATCCAAACAACCTCGAGCCAAACTTTCCCGAACACTACGTACTCGAGCCAACGGGCAAACTATGTGGTCCCAATGCTCTACCGAAGAGGCACAGCACGGAAGCCCTCCTCTCCCACGAGGTGCCCGAAGTGTACGGACCCTCCCCGTCTGTCATTATCCACGGCGAGATGAGAGCGCGGAATGAAATTGCGCTCCCTCGCTACTTACTGCGGTCTTGACGTTGTGACGCGTTTTAAGTGCAGGACCCGGCGGCGCGGATGACACGCGTAAACAGAAAACGTCTTCCTTGTTCGTTGTGTATACTGGTTCCACGTTTGTGTCCCGCCGTACAATCCGCTGGAAACGACTCTCGTCCACCTCGGGAGCCTTAATTATATACGCTGCTCGACGTGATTGCGATTGCGTACGGACGGCTGAAAGTTGGCTGCAGTGACGGGCCAGCGAAGTGCGACAGGTGCAGGCACCGAGCCCTTCGCCGTAATAGTTTATTTCGGGCCAGCCAGCGCGGAAAGTGTCCAAACCGCAAACGCATCGTAGACGGAGAGTTGTTATTCCAGTTTTCGTTTAGTTACTGAGCCCCTTCTGGTTTGGCTGCTCGAAATAGACGAGCTGTTTCAACTCAGGCGTGTCTGCATCGTTTCATGTTGAACACCAACATCGTGTTGAGAAAGCGTCCATCTTCTTTTCTTTCCTTTTTTCCTTTTTTTTTACAATTCTGTGTGAACGGTTCTTTAACATCTAACAAGTTTCCTCTTTGGTCTATTTCGAGGCCGAACAATTACTATAGCGCAGCCAGGTAGACCAGTACAAGACAAGGCCGACCCTTACTCCTATCTCGTTGCGCGCATCTCGTTGAAGTACGTTTTTTCCTTGGCAATATGTCAACGTCTCGTGCGCGCATTCATAACGCGATGCTACATAAAGCTAACGGCAAACACAAAGAGAGAGAGAGAGAAAGAGAGAAAAGGAATGAAAAAAAATCCTAATTGCTCTTCGCACAAAGCTGAATGGAGACTGCTAACAAGCTTTACAAAGCCTGCACCTCCAAATCGGCGTCTATTCCAGTGACAGCAGAAGGTGGCCGAGACAACAGAATTTATTCAGACGCGCAAACCGGTATGCATGACTGCAACGGTTCGAAGGTCCGCAGTGCAAAAGTTTGGCCTACCAGTAGGGTCACATTATAAAGTTCACTAGTATTGATGGTTGAACCAGTCGGGCTGGCATTGTTGAACTGGTACAGCGAGCTAAACAACGTATAGTTAAGCCGGTCCGTTCATTTCTTTGGCCGGCTTGGCTACTACTCGATCCCTAACCTTGTTGCGCTGTGCCAGTTTGACAAAGTTTCTTTCGTAGAGGGATATGATGAGTGGGCTTTATCGCAGAAATATAAGGTCCAAGTTTTTAGTGGCTGTTGTTGCTTTTCTGGGGACAGAGTCGTCGCTGCTCATCGTTGCAAGCAGACCGAGTTGCATTGCGACGTGTACATCATACATGAGGATTTATCATGCACCACGAAGCAACTGTGTTTCCTAAGAGGCAACGTATCGTTGTGCCATGTGGCATGCATATGTGACGAATGGGGTCTGTTGCCGCTGACATTTCAGCATAACGCCTTGGCAATTTTATGTAGGTTTGTTTTCTAACTTTTCTCTCTCTCTTTTTTTTCGCAATTTCGCGTGGCTGAACATGTACAGAAAGCAAGGCAGCGGCGTCCACATGTCGATGGCGGTGGGACGTAAAAGAAAGCTTCAAGCCATGAACAGATCGTCTCTGTCAGGGAAACATTGCGTATACTTTAGACCTCCATATCTCCCTGAACTTGTGTTGAATTCTTTTGGAAAAAAAAAAAAAAGAACGCTCGTGTTCTTCCTTCAGTTGCGCGTCAAAGAACACCAACCAAGGCGGTCAGAGTAACACCGGAGAGTTACACTATGCATATATCGGTGTGCAACTGAGAGGTGTAAACATATGTTTATTTCATTCGATTTTACTTTAGTTGTAAGCGAGACCACGTGCAAACTGCTGCCGGAGTCACGTAAATATTGCAGTTACTTTTCGAGATTAGATACATCGGACGCTCCTAGATACAAAAAGAGCTTCAGACAAGAGGCTTCCGGAATTTGTGCAAACGACTCGCTCTTATAATATCCGTTAGGCCAGCGGGTATGTACTCCATCGGCCAAGCGTCAATCCAAGTGTCATTCCCTGCTTTATCATCCCTCCCAATAGCTGTTTCCGATTTGCCGACTAATAGTCCCGTCACGAGGGTATGCACAACGCTTTTATCTAACTGAAATCTTAGAGTGGCAGGTCAATGTATCCGTTCCTCATCATGATGGAAAGCCGGGTAAAAACAGCTAGCCTCGAGCTCAAATGCGCAAATGAAACGCAGTCCGACGACATACAATTTGGATTGTGCCTATAATAGCTCACGTTTCTTAAATGCGACAATTGATGCACAACCAGTGAGTGCCTGCAATTCCGAAAACTTGGCGCGCCTGAACAAGATACGTAATAGCGCCGACGGCAATATTCTGTTTTTACGCTTCATCCATTCATACAGCTCGCGAGCTCATTTGCCCCGTAAGCAGCAGCCTCAAGTCTACACGCCGGTAACTATTCCCACGGTAAAAACTACGCGCGATACTATACGAAACATATACGTGCAATCACATTCGTGTCGTACAAAAGCTTGCAGAAATTGGGCATGCCAAAATCGCGCTCCTACGAAGGATGACCATCTTGCCGCCTCGAAGGTCATGCATTTGAGTGCTGCAAAACACCGGAAGCGAAGTCCGGAACCGGAACGACGTTATGATCACCTCGTTTTGGACAGGGTCTGTTGATACTCGACGTATCCTACAGCCCTCACTGTATATAGCCTCCGCATGCTGGGTTTAGCAGTGTTGTTTTAAAGTTACTCTCATTGCATAAACTTATAGTTACACTTGTTGCAAGATGCGAGACAGATGACCGACATGCAGGCGGGATGACAACGGCTTACCAAAATCCTTGAAAGTAGCACTATCACTAATTCGATACCACCGTACTTATATGAGTCGAAAGATGCGGCGACCGCCGCGGACACGGCTAACACACACACACACACACACACACACACACACACACACACACACACACACACACACACACACACACACACACACACACACACACACACACACACACACACATTATCTGCGAGACCATGTGATGGCGTCGTCATGTGCAATCATGACATGAAGTCAATACAGAGAGACGGCATGGTGAAGTAGAAACCAAAAATGATAGCCGTGGTTTACTTCATGCTAAGAGCGAGGGAGGGGGGTGGCAGAGTAGGGCGAGGGGTGTCATGTGTGCAAGGCAAATAACTGGCGGTATACAATGGCTACAGTTTGATAAAAAAAAAAAAAGCACGGTCGATGGCGGCACAGGGTGTGTGTGGGGAAATCAGGAAAGACACAGGCGTCAGATTCGAGATGGCGCTATAGGGCGGGACAACTGGGGAGCTATGGAAACTACGGGTATTCGTCTTCCACAGGACATAAGACGCGCTGATTCTGAATGTCATCATGACTAAGAGACAGTTAATGGCGACGACAACTCCTTCATTTATTTTGCATCAATAAAGAAAGAGAAATAAAGAATACAGTTGTATACAAACGCGGACACCCAAAACAAAAAAGGCTGCAGAAGGAAGCCGAAACGTGCTATGTGCTCTCAAACTCGTCGGCGATACACTTGCCGTGAAGGTATACGAGAAAATATGGCGCTCTATCGACTTCTCTCTCTCTCTCTCTGTTTTCTTTTTTTTAATGTGCAACTTTTGCGCCACTAACATCGACAGCTGCGCACCAAAACATACCAACATGAACGGTGCGGTCCACTGCTAAAAAGAACACCCGAATGCACACCTCTCACATTGATCGCGCTCTAACTACAAATGGCTGGGCAAACAATTTCCGCGATGTCGCGACATGTCAGTCCAAAGGAGTCAGAACTACCAACCTAACGTCACCTGCCGCATGTTTGTGCGACAGTATACCTTTGCGAGAGCTCAGAATCTGGACACTCTCAACTCACGAACGTTCCTTTAGCAGTGGGTGCCTCTGTATGTACTTTGTAAGCATCTTAAGTTTCCGGGTTGCCCCTCAACGGTGGTCTATAGCGGTTATGGCACCCGGCTGCTGATTCGAAGGTCGCCGAATCGAATCCCGGCTGCGGCGGCTGCATTTCGATGGAGGAGAAATGTTGAAAGCCGTGTTCTGTGCGATTGTTAGCCGACGCCAAAGAAACCCCAGCGAAATTTCCGGAGTACCCCCCCTCCCCCTGCTACGGCGTCTCTCATAATCATATACAGTGGCTTTGAGATGCGAAACCCCAGAAATCAATAATAAAATTCCTGTTTATTTTTCACTCTCTCTCTTGGGATATGTGTCCGAGTTCTTACGCAACTTGACGTATCGGCATCGCCGACCGCGCGGACTCTCGTCAAAGCCCAACTCCCGAGATGATCAATGACTACAACACCGCGACGTAACGGAACCGTGCGGTGGACACAGCGACGCCCACGGAGTTTCGCGGAGGCTCCGTCGGCAACAGAGAAGAAGTCCAGGCCCGGCATGACGCAGCCGAGTCGCTAGCAACCGTAGCTAGAGGGGGAAAACAAGTGTCCACCCCGGGAATGACCGCGATTCTCGCGGGCCCGCCGACGGCTTATCGCCCGGAATGTCGGAGGTGGTGGGGGGTGGCAGTAGCTGGGTGAGCACGGGGGCGGTCTCCGGCCACGCATCGTCCATTATGCATTCCGGTCACGGCTCTTCGACCACGACGACGACGACGCAACAGCGCGCAGCCGTCTTCGTCGTCGACAACGACCACTGCTGCCTCGATCTCCTCCGTAGTCCTCTCGCATCGCGCGGTCCTCGGTCGAAGCCACACCGGAATGGGAAATCGGTGCTGTCTTGCCGGGGCATCTTCGCTTTAAGGACCGTCGTCAAGGAAATTCCGATTTCGCTAAACTGATTACGTGTGGGTATAACGTAGTCTTCTTCTTGTTATTTATCTCTTTCTGTGTGTGTGTTTTTGTTTGAGCGTGTAAGGAGAGCGGAAGTTGCTCCTTTGAACTTTGGAAGGAAAGAGAAAGGTAGAAGGCAGGAGGTTAACGAGTAAAGCGTCCAGTTGGCTAACTTATACGCTGTTATTTATTGTAGGGGTTTTACGTGCCAAAGCCGTGTACCCTAATGGCTAATGGGAAAGGAGAACAGAAAGATGAGAGAGAGTAGGGGAGAAAGAAGGAAATGGATGGCGAATTGCTGACGTGTGTGGGAGGGCGCCACTAGTCAAAATCCACAATCCTGTTGCCTCAAGTAAGAAAAAAAGTCGTCTCCACTGCCGTGGGTGGCGACGAGCCCTTCAGCGTGTGCAACCAGTGTCTGTTATTGTGCAAGCAAACGCGATTTCAGCGAATGTTACGCGCACCGAGTGACAAAATGTTATAAGGACATCAAGATACTCGCGAAGAAAGCTGGTTTATATCGTTGAGCCTGGGAGCAACACCTACCTGCGGTAGGTTATGCTCCCAATCCTAATCTAAGCCTAATCTTCGCGTTACCAGCCCCTTGAAGAACCACTAACATTTATGGATATCGAGTGCAGTAAGGTTAATAGATTATTCATGAAGCGTCTTATCGCCGTTTCGGGTGAGCTATCTTACGACGTCTCCACGTTTAGAGAATTGTAGCTTCGGATGACGCGGCTGTCCGATTCAAATCACCCGCTTCAAAAAGGACATGACGTATGCTCCTCACGTGACCTACCTCTGAGCCACACACATGGGTAGAGGTGGCGTTGCATGAGTCGTCATAAATAAGTAGCGTTAAGTGATTAAGTGCCGGCAGTAAGGCGTACGCAAACACTAGGGATGGAGAAACAAACACTACACCGGCGGACCTCCCATCCGATAAGAACTCTACACATAAAACACAGGCTCATATTTCATCGCAAGTACAATAGTACATTCAAAGAGACAACCATCTATCAAAGCACGCATCTCCGGAAACGGTACAATTGGAGATGAATAGACCCAAAGGCCCATATTTCTTGGCCACCACCATTCTGTATACAGTGCATGCGATTAAAAGGTTTACTGGAGTATATATGTTATGCTACTACTGTTTTAGATATTCAAATTTTCGTAGCTTACAAAAGCGCTATTATCAGCACACGAACGGCGAACGTGTTATTACATAGGCGAGCTAATCTGTTTCGACTTATTATTTGCTTAAGGTGTCCCAGAGTGTACCAACGATGGAAATGACGCAAGCACACGATGTTTTAGCTTCCGACCAAAATCCTGCCCGAACAGTGCAGGAGAAGTTGAAGCCATGCATTGCTCAGCACGTACGCCATCAAATGGAAGCACCCTCTATACGTACACTGTCCGGAAATTAGCGAAACCTCGGCTACTCCACACGTTGCAATCAGAAAGTTATGCGACGGTGACAAATAAGATTTCCTTACGTGCGCTGAACGCGAAAACACCGCCCGTACGTACGGGCGTGTAAGCTATATCGACGTACGTGCTATCATCGACGTCACTATATCGCATGACGTCGAAGCTTGGTCATATGACCTTGCAATTAGGGCTCCTACCACGCAACTGTGACACATGACGTTACCATTTGGTTATGCGACCTTACAACGTCAGGTTGTTAATGGTCACGTGGCCATGTAGCGTGGCGCGATCACTCGGCCCCGAGATGAATAGGGTCGACTCAATTTTCGACTGAACGCGGAAGCCAGCTAGAACAACACGGATACAGAAGGCGAGAGCATGAACTCGGGCTAACGTCTCTAACGTCCTGTTGCCTTCTTTTCTGCGCCCGTGTTGTTTTAGCTAGTTTTCGTGCACAACAGTTCAGCAAGCGCCCGAACTTCCGACTGTGCGTCGAAACCTGCGTGACGTCATTAATTGGTCACGTGAGTCTTACTACAACGGAATGGCAACGCTAAGGACGCCGGATTTCAAGCTTCGTGGGGGCATACTATAAGCTTTCCCGTGTAAAACGAGCATCGTACTAAATGCAGGTAGCACCGGCTGTACGCACTGCACCGAACTGCCGTCGCTGGGGCGCACGATACGCGACGGTACAGTTGAACCGATCGCTCACAGCGGTATTCTATGTAAAAGCGCGCAACCGCGCGGCTCGTCTACACAGTCTTGACCCGACACGCACTTCGTGATTATACCACGGCAGGCTGCCGCGCGAACAAGTAAAAGCGCGCGGGACAGCGGTCGCCTCGTGCATCCGATGAATTATGCGTCTACAAGCTTAACGACGGCGTCCATACACGGTCGGTGCAGAGTGGTCGACCGCGGTGAGAATAAGCTCGCGAGGATGCGCAGCCCTCTTCTTCGATTTCGATGCGAATCGAGTGATCACGTGGTGCACGCGGCCCCGTGCTGAGGGGGGGGGGGGGGGGGGGGAGATGCGAAGAAGCTGTCAAATTGTTCTCGGCTGACTGTAAATGAGCCGAGTGCGTGAGAGAGGCCTCGTGCGGCGCGATGCTCCCGGCAAGAACGGGGCCGCTCGAAACATATATGCATGATGCTCGCCTGTGTCGCTGCGTTTCCAATGCGATCCCTCGGAGCTTTGCATCGTACGGGAAGCAAAAAGAAAAAGGCTGTCGTGCGATTCCCCGCGCTGAGCAACTGTGCACATTACATCGAAACGCCGTCTATAGAGGTGTCTCGCCTTCTAAAGAACACACTACACAAACCGGCTGGACGATATAGCGAGCGTTTTCCGGCACAAAATTCGCGAGTGTTGTCGATTGATATTTGTGCGATTGTACGGATTCCACTTCATGTATGCACATCATAACACGCACAAAAGGACGTCATGAGGACATATAGTTGGTGCGTGATTTTGCAGATATATTACGACCGCTCATGAAACAGCTGTAAGTAGCGCCTGTTCTGTGTCTGTGGTTGCTTTGTGTGTCCCATCTTTCCCAAGCTCTAACTGTGCTTGCTAATTACGATGCATGCAGAATAACTTATTTTTATATGTCTATGCGCTTACTCATCTTGTGCGCCTTGTTCCACACTCTC
The DNA here is from genome assembly GCA_013339685.2 of Hyalomma asiaticum. Lineage (NCBI taxonomy): Eukaryota > Metazoa > Arthropoda > Arachnida > Ixodida > Ixodidae > Hyalomma > Hyalomma asiaticum. The sequence goes on along the minus strand of CM023485.1, from coordinate 97,607,291 downwards.
ATGACGGCAAGAATTAAGCCGCGAAACGTAATTACAGCACACATCTCAAGAGATTGCCGCCGCGTGTAGAGCTGGTAGACAAATCAGTCACCGGATTAAGATTGGTGGAATTAGGCAACCCTGCTGTTGGAGTAGCGAAGAGTCAACACTAGCCAAGATTATCCAGCTGCAGCATGCACAACGCGGCTGCCCAAGTTCATACGTCCAGCTAGAAACACTCGTGGGCAGGTGAACTTGAAATAGTCGGCAGTGGTCTTGTCGGAAAACCGGCGTCGCTGTGGATGATACAAAAGATGTCACGTAACCACAGCAAGCAGTCTGGCTACACTCATAAGACGTAACTATTGATTGTCAGAGCGATTGCGAAGTTAATAATTGTTTAAGTATTGATGGATCAGTAATTAAAGATCATCATCAGTAGCAGCAGCCTGTCTACGCCCACTGCAGGGCAAATGCCTCTCCCACAGATCTCCAATTCAAGTCTTGAACATATGTCTTGACCAAAATATGTACGTAGCGAAAATGTGACTTAAAATGTACAAAGCTTAATGCCTTGTTGCCACATATGTGCAGCAAGTGCTGGCCTTCAAGTGCCACAGAGGTGTAACATAAGCCGTTAATTATTTCTCGCTCTCAGCCCCCTGAGGACCTTCAAGTATGACGGCACGCAAAGTAAATAAATTGAAAGTACGCGTTTAGCGCTGACCCAGTGAGGCGTTTATTGAAGACAGCAAAGCCGAATCGACCAGCCGTTCAAGCGGAGCAAGCGCGAGCAGCAACAACTGTCCTCGTCTTCGTCTTTTGCTGGCTCTCCTACATGCGCCCTATTTATACTATATATATATTATATATATATATATATATATATATTATATATATATATATATATGGGAAAGAATAGGGGAAGTTACTTGTGGCATTGTAATTGTGGAGAAAGTAGAAAGGAATTAAAGTGGACGAAAAGACAAACCTGCCTTCGGTGGGAACCGAACCCACGACCTTCGGATGTCGCGTCCGATGCTCTACCAACCGAGCTACGAAGGCGTTCGTCCCCCCGTCCACTTTATTGTGTATATATGTACGTATTATTATCCTGGGAGTGTTAGGCAGCGCCACTCGTGGCCAAGGCGACGTGTGTAGAACACACTTTCTTGCCAGGAGGCGTCACGTAGAACGTGAACTTGATGAAATGGCTGCTGCCCAATAAGCCCTCGCATGCTACCTAAGGCACCAAGTCTGCCGCAACGAGGCCCAAGCTATGAAATAACGAAAGGGAAGGGGTCAAGGGCTCGTTCTTTATCTGTTAGAAACAACTCATTAAGTTGTTTCTATATATATATATATATATATATATATATATATATATATATATATATATATATATATATATATATATATATAACGAAAGGGAAGGGGATCAAGGGTTCGCTTTATTTGTTAGAACGAAGTTAATGAAACAACAAACATTGAAGCCTAGGAAAGACAAACCTGCCTTCGGTGCGAACCGAACCCACCGAAGGCAGGCTTGTCTTTTCGTCTACTTTAATTCCTTTCTACTTACCCCAAAATTACAATATCGTAATTACAAATCGGAATAACTTCCCCTATGCTTTCCTAGGCTTCAATGTTTGTTGTTTCATTATCTTGTTTCTAACAAATAAAGCGAGCCTTTGACCCCCTTCCCTTTCGTTATTTCATAGCTTGGGTCACGTTACGACATACTTGATGCTTTAGGTAGCATATGAGGGTTTATTGGGCAGCAGCCATCTCGACATAAGATCACGTTCTACGTGACACCTCCTGGCAGTAAGAGTGTGCTACACTCGCCGCCATGGCTACGAGTGGCGCTGCCTAACACTTCCAGGATTCCATATACATAAATACCCAATAAAGTGGACGGAAGGACGACCGCCTTCGTAGCTCAGTGGGTAGAGCATCGGCCGTGGGTTCGGTTCCCACCGAAGGCAGGTTTGTCTTTTCGTCCACTTTAATTCCTTTCTACTTACCTCAAAATTACAATATCATAATTACGAATTGGAATAACTTCTCCTATGCTTTTATAGGCTTCAATGTTTATATATATATATATGGAGAGAGAGTTGCCAGGACCTCGGCCGGAAGCTGAGCTGTTCCCGTTTCCTCACAGAACGCCTTCTCTCTTGTTCCCGGCGCATGTGGGACGAAACCATGAGCACAATGGAAGGAAGGAGATGGAGATCGAAGAAACCGCAGGGTAATAACGCTCTTTCCAACGACCCATCGCGGATACATCGAGACGCAACCGCGCTTCGCCGATCGGGACTGAGGAACAACGGATATATACAACAGCCGAACGAAACACGAATACTACACGACGGGCAATAGCACAAAACAACCGGGTATTCTTTCTTCACTTATTTATGTTCTTTCTCGGACCGTATCACTTAAGCGCCACCGCTTTGTCTTTCTTTCTTTCTTTCTTTCTTTCTTTCTTTCTTTCTTTCTTTCTTTCTTTCATACGAGCGCCGTCATGCTTAAGGTACAGCCCGCGTGAGATTCCCTCCTTTCTAAGCGAGACCCTGAGGATGGATCAGCGAGTCCAAATCGGCGATGGAGGTGTACGCGATTCTTTTCTACGCTGGGAGCAAAAGCAGCGGCGGGTTTCGGCATTCTGTGGGCCCAGTCGTGCGCGAAACAACGGCGCGGCGCTCTTCGCCGGTGGAGTGAGAGAGGATTGAACCGATGATGAATGAACGACGTCCGTGGTGTGACGGCGTCGGCTGTATCGTCACTCTCACTCGCTTCACTCTCGCACACCGTGACGAGCATCGAGCAATCAACCGCGCTGCGCGGATTTTGTCTCTCTCCCTCGCTCTCTCGCGTCGAACAAAAGGAACCGCGCCGCTCATCGTTCCGCGCCAGTGAAGGTTGGATTTTGTCTCTCTCCCTCGCTCTCTCGCGTCGAACAAAAGGAACCGCGCCGCTCATCGTTCCGCGCCAGTGAAGGTTGCCTGCGCGTTGAGCCGATGTTCCATTTGGAGATTGGTGGGGGTTTTATCCCTTACATGGGCGGTTTCGCTTCATTGTTTATTTTATTTTTTTTTCTTTTGTGTATGCGGTTTCGTAAATTTTCAGGCGCCACGGAGATAGAGGAGAAGGCACGGAAAAATCGAGTCCTCAGTGTCGGCGCGAGATGGAATTGAAAGGAAATGCGAATCCTTTGTCGTTGATAAACCTTATTTTGTTCCTGATCATGTTTGACCCCACTAGACCTCCTCCTCCTCCTATTATTATTATTATTATTATTATTATTATTATTATTATTATTAGTAGTAGTAGTAGTAGTAGTAGTAGTAGTAGTAGTAGTAGTAGTAGTAGTAGTAGTAGTAGTATAGTTGCACGTATTAGCAGTTGCGGCAGTGGTGGCGCTTCATGGTGGCACGTAACAGTGATATGAGGTATACACCTATAGTCTATACGCAATCTGAGCGCGGAAGATGGAGAAAGTATTCGTTCTTCCGGTATTCTTCGTTAAAAGAATTCGTGCGCCTCCTCTATTATATAAAAAAAGGCACTGGTGGTACGTATCACGCATGAACCAGTCCCGTAATTTATTCCGAAGCTTTATCAGCACGGGCACAGGATTATGTGAAACTACATTTTGCATTGGGCGGTGAAACTGTACTGAAAAACAAAAAAAAAGCAAAAGATTTTAATAGCGAACTTAAATAAGCATGGCCTCAGGCGAGAAAAAAAGTTCACGTCTTCATACAAAACATGCTTCTCTATCGCTATTTTGACGTCTCTCCTCGCCACGAAACGGAGCAGATACAGTCACACGACGCACGTCATTTCGCCTAAAACAGACTTTGTAATCAGTGCTGACACGACGGCTCGACGTATACGCTTCCATCGAGAGTCAGCGGTGCTGATTATGGGGCGAACAAAATAATTTTAAAGAAAACATGATTAAGGGAAGCAAAAGAAAAGAGTCAGAAATGGGCAATGTCTCTCTTTTTTTTTTCTGACTTTATCCGTTGAAATCAGCAGATTCCTCGTGAATATCTCCACTAAATAATGACTGCGGAAACCCGTTAACGGCGTTATCTTTCAATGGCGCCTTAGGGTGGTACGGCCCGTTAGCGACACTTACAGCGGCAAGCTGACAACGACACAGAGACAACGACGTGATGGCGTTGAAGAGATACGGGGGCCCCCCTCAGCAAAAGTGGCGAGTGTCAACGACTCGGGCGTATCTGCATTCCGATCGGAACGACGCCATTTTAGACGAGGACCCCTTTTTACCCCTTCGAGAGAGCATCGCTTTAAAAGGCGATCTTTGTCGAACGAACCCACGGTCACAAAGTTGTTCTCGAACTTGTTTGGCGGCCTTCTGATGCATGACGGACTTCTTGACCGCTGATTGGACGGACTCTTCTTCTTTTCTGGGCTGTTTGTATGCAGAGCGTGCTCTGCCGACGCGGAAACACCAGATGGCCAAAGGGGGGGAGGGATGCTGTTGGTACGTGCCGTTTCCAGCTGTGAAATCGCGCCCGTGACCTCTGTGGCGTTCACCGCTAAATCTCCGGTAAGGCACGGTGGGGTAGTATGTGTCCGGGGGACACCAATAAATACTCTCGATCAGCGACAAACCGTTTCGAAGATACTTTTTTCTTTTCTTTTTCTTCTCTGTGAACAACTAGAACGACCCGCTTTGAAGTTGTTTGGCACGTTGTCTTCCGGCGGCTTTTAGAGGGATCGTACTTTATGTGAGCCGCTTTTCTTCGCATGGAATACTAGAAAGAGCGCGCCGCTTGCAGGGCGAGAATACATGCGGTGTCGCGCGTGGAATGCATTTTGCGAGCCCGTTTCGGTGGTGCGCGGTGTGAGCTGTTCTTACGCCGGAACTTCGTGACGCCAACCGGGGGGCGCACCACGACGGGGAACTGAGCACAGTCACACGACGGTGTGGAGCAATTTTAGAGCATCAAAGAGCCTTAACGAGGACATATCCGCCTCCCCATAAAGACCTTAGTAGAGAGCAGTCGGTTGCCTGGAGACAACCGCAAACTAATACATACCCCAATTTGAACCTACTTAGCAAAATTTATCCCACGATATATGACGATAAATGTCCGCTATGCGGGGAACACCCAACATTGTACCACGTTACGTGGGCCTACCAAAGATCTAAGGTAGTGCCAGTAAACAAAGCACCAACACCGGAGCAGTGGGAGACTGCGCTATCCTGCTCGAAGCCTGATGAACAGCTCAAGCTGATCGACAGAGCTGGCCAGATGGCAAAGGCCACAGGGGCCCTGGACTGAGGGCTCCTCCTACGCCTGGGAACTTACCTTGCGGAAATAAAGTTTTTTCATCATCATCATCATCATCGTGAGCAAGAGACCTCGAGCCGAATGCGCACTTTTTTTATTCTTTCTTTTCCTCAGGAAACGCAGGTGTTGTAAAGACGCTGGCACAGTGAAACTTACAGAGCCTAAAAGGATGCCCTACTAATTATTACCGCCTTTGCAATCACGTTAAAACGAATTACTTAAAATATGAAATTTCTAATTAAATGTACTTCAAAGTACTAATCAAGGAATTTCATCCCTATGAAAAAGTTGTAACAGCCCATCTCCAGGGCAATCGTTATGTGCCGAGTTGACATACACACATTCCTACACACAGTAACGATTGTACAGTCCTAGATAAACACAATGCCATACATACTTATTAAGTATTATGCATTTTACTATTTAATAGTTCGGGTGCACGCTCTCCCATTGCCACATATTTGTCGGCTTGTCAAAGAACTGTTATCCTGTGAGAGTAACGGCGTGCAGCAAGCCGAAATTGTGCCGATACTTCAAGCATTCACGAAAGCAGAAGCAAAGGTAGGCATTCTCGCTAATACAGCCCTAACTATAGTTCCCATGTAGGTCGTACAATGCCGTACAGTTCCCACCTGTCTTATATACGCACCGCCCACAGCGCCATACTTTCCCCCAGTAAAAGCTAAGCGAAAGTAACCTAAACCATCCATCTTTCTGCGTACGCCGTTTGTAAACCGCGTGTCAAAACGTTCCCAATTCTCAAGTAGGCCTCGTCGAAGTCTCATTGAATTCACGAGGCATGTACGCACACAGCGAACGCAAGAAAACAAAAACAGGGCAGGCCCCAATGGACGACCCGCCGAGACTGACGGGGGGCACACATGTACGAGTGGACGCCCACACGCCGGACACAATGCAGACCCGAATGTCCGCGCAGGGCGCGGCTGCGCGGGCTGTAACGGCGGGAGCCGCCGAGTAACGCAAGACGCTCGGTGCACACATAGGTGAGGCCCAGCAACAGTCTGCACCTCGTTTCAGTAGTTCCGTGCATCAATGCCGAAACTAAGGGCATCTTCGACCTATCGGGAGGACGAACACGCGTGAGGTGTGTCCTTCCGCGCCACGTTGTCTACCAATGGTGAGTGCTGTAGTGGCAGTGGCAGCCTTGGGAGGAGGAAGAGGAGTGGGGTGCACTCTATTGGCACGAGCGACTCGGAAAGAACAGTGGCACTACATGTCGCTTCGCAAGAACTTTGCACTAGAAGGCCTCGTAGCCTTGGCTCTCTACTGCACGCAACTAGTGAAACAGAGTTCGTCGCTATTGTGCAAGGTACAGCCACGGGCTCGCCCAATCACATACGCGAGCGCTTGCCCAACCGTGATCGCGATTGTCGTCTGCTTAACCGAGGAAACCATTAGCGCACACCGTCGTCTGTGACAAACAAGTAAGTGCTTCCTAAATGACTTTTACAACCGGCATTACATGCGTACATTAGCGGACACTTCGAATTGGAACAATTGGGCAGGATGTCACGAGTTGGATTCCCGGCGCTTGGGCCCACATGAAAAGTGTTTGCTATCCGCCCTCATTAAGTTTCATTCATTCATTCATTCATTCATTCATTCATTCATTCATTCATTCATTCATTCATTCACTCATTCATTCATTCAAGGGGCTACCGCAAGAGCGCAGGGTATCACGTACAGCAAATCAAAACAAGCAATGAGTGTCAATGATTAACAATACACGCAAGTTCAATGTGCAGCTTCAGACCTTTATACTGCGGGGTTAGTGTACGTCAGGTCACGCAATAGCACCTCCTCAGTAACCGTCCTATATATGCATACCAGCGCACATCCTTGTCAGCGCTGTAAAGAACTATGCACCGACGTGCGGCAGGGTGAGAGAGAGAGGCCTATCATCGTCCCACGCGTCGGCCCAACAAGGGCCCACAGACCGAAGAGGGCAGGCATGCATGGCGTCCGTAAATATAGGCACCGCCGGATGCAGGCGCCCGCAGACGCTGCATGTGCGGCCAAGCTGGGTTTCTTTCGAACCAGAGCGGCGCGCTCCTCTACGTGCCTTCTCCAAGACTGCGAGCAGCGTTCCATATTGGGCGCAGCCATCGCTTCTACGTACCGCGAAGCAAGCGAGGGATATGCGGCACATGCTGTTGCCGCGATTTGATTTGATTTATTGATTGACTTGTGGGGTTCAACGTCCCAAAACCAGCTCTGATTATGAGCGACACCATAATGGAGGTCTCTCGAAATTTCGACCACCCGGGGTTCTTTTAACATGCGCTGGCATCGCACAGTACACGTACCGGCGACAACATTTCGCCCCCATCGAGATGAAGCCGCCGCGGCTGGGATTCGACACCGCGACCTTCGGATCAGCAGCCGAGTGTCATAACCAGACCACCGCAGCGGTGCTCTCTTGCCATGAAACTCAAGGTAAAGTCGACCGGCGAATCGCTAACCAACCGTTTGCGCGAGTGCGCATTAAATCCCCGTGGTTATTATATATATTTATCAACTTTCCTTATCTGGCCAGTCTATTATGCCCGCATTCATAAACATTAGCTTTATCGCTTCTTTTCCTTACCTTCACTACACCATTATGCCTCATCAAGCAAGCCTTGTGATAGTCTTTCGCTCTGAGTGCCATTTACAGAGCCCTTAACGCTTCCTGATGTCACAGGGGCGATAAGTATAACAAGCGATAAGGATAGGGTTGATTTTATTCCCCTTTCCGCAAGTTTATCGTACCCAACAGAGGCGCCGATTGGCTAACCTCCACGCACTTCGACTATCTATCTATCTATCTATCTATCTATCTATCTATCTATCTATCTATCTATCTATCTATCTATCTATCTATCTATCTATCTATCTATCTATCTATCTATCTATCTATCTATCTCTATTGGGTTAGGTCCTATGGTACGTCGTTCCGCGGCTCCATACGTAAATCTGCGACGGAAGACTCGCATACAGAGCTGGTTTCTGCAGACTCTACTGCATAACGCATCAATCTACACGTGTATCCATAACGGCACGGCATTGCTCCACTACGTGTGGCTTGAAAACAACTGCCGCTGCTGTTTGTCTAAAAAGTGGCATGCCTATAGCTGCAATTCCGTATTCTTTGTCATTAACATTCGCACGTCATCTCGCACCAAAGATGACATATGTTTGGCTTTCTCGGCGCAATATAGCGAGCAAGCCAGGGCGCCGCGTCCACTGCCGCACAAAACAACAACAACAACAACAACAACAACAACAACAACAACAGTAAAGCCAATTCTTCCGAGCGGATTCGACCCACGTACCGCTGCCAAACTTCAGATAGGCAAGCAAAGGCATTGCCAAATTGAAGCCAACTGCAGCCAATCATTTATATACGCACTGAACTTCCGTATTCTTCATCTCCCAAGTTAATCGCAACCCAAAGACGCCGACAGTTCAGTTATGCTCAACACCTCGTCCATTACTCCGAAGCGAAAGGCACCAACCTACACACTGCGGGCAAAACGACCTCGAAACAGCTTTTCGATTATCGCTGCAGTGCATATACAGCCACAACACCCCGCTGAGCGTATATACATATACGGCCGAACACCGTTACATTTGTTCGCACAAGCAGCACGAAGCAATCCACGCTCCTGGCCGACAGTTGTACCAACACGCCACCGATAACATCTTACAAATTATCCACGCAGGACAGTGACGACGTGCAATAAGTCATACACGACGAGGCACGAACGTTATAAGGTAGAGACGACGTTTGAAAAAATCGTCGTTTTGAACGTGCATACGTCCCCACTGTTCTACACAGCTCACGTGAACACGACGGCTAGTGGCTCGAGTTAGGTGTCAGGGTGACACAGGTCAATTGATTGATTAGTGGGGTTTAATGTCCCGAAACCAGCGGTGATTATGAGAGACGCCGTAGTGGAGGTCTCCGAAAATTTCGACCACCTGGGGTTCTTTAACGTGCACTGACGTTGAAGCCTCCACATTCCGCCTCCATCGAAATGCAGCCGCCGCGGCCGGGATTCGATCCCGCGACCTTCGGATCTGCAGCCGAGTGCCATAACCACTAGACCACAGTGGCGGGGCATCACAGGTCAACTATAAATGTTTAAATTTAACACAGTTTCAGCACATCATGTTATAGATGGGCTCGGTCTGGAGGGTTGAGGTCACAGCGGCGCCTAGCGACACACACACAGAGAGAGAGAGAGAGAGAACAACAAAAATCGGCCGCTTTCCTGTCTTCTCACTGTTTACCTGTGCTAATCTGCCTCCTTGGCTAGGTTACACTTTTTTTGTCACACTGTATTCACCAACAAGCCCAACAATCACTTTTACTGGACAGAACAACGTTATTGGACTGAGTGGGGGCTTACTGAGAATATCGATTTTGGGGGTGGGGTGTGAGGGATCCAGCTGGAAGGCGTTCGGGGTTGTTGGGGGGGGGGGGGGGTGGGGTGTGTTGCTGAAATTTCTGCAAAGGTTTCGAGCGCGCAACTTACTGCGACTCGACACCGCTTACGTGTGCCTTACAGAGTCGGCGCTTGCGCATGCCGACCATCACACTTAAAAAATTTACTATCGGTGCAAAAAAGGGTGCTTTTCCGTTACGAGTACTCTCGTCAACACCCTTACCGTATACGCTTGCCACACCCTTATTTCTAGGGATTTCGTGCAAAAGAAACGTGCTTTCAACACCACAGTTCGGCAAATTTACACCCTTATCTTAAGGGTGTTGTGAGAAAGCTACATTTGTATGATAACTATTTCGCAGTTGTTATGCAGGGCTACCAGTTAGCCCACCCAAAAAACTGGCACGTGTTCTGTGAATTTTTAAGTTGTAATTGCGCAGAGCAATAGTCTACCACGTGGCACTGCATGTCAGCAGAATAAGCGTATGTTGGCGGGTGCATGTTCGACGGTCCTGCGATGTCATGTCAGCGTGTAAAGTGAGACAAGTGTTGACGAAATCGAATGTCGACCTACAGCGCGATCGCAAAGAACAGCCTCCACTTTAGCTTACCGTGACCCCAATCAGGGCGGCGTATAGCTATATACACCCCTTGCCTTGAGGTGTAGCCACACACCCAGAAAGGGTGTTGCCCATGGGACGAGTCATCTACACCGCCAGCATTCGATGAGCCCTGCAAATTTCATCCCGACAAACCGACTATAGACCAGCTGATGTCGAATTCACGTAAACGCCATCGCGAGTTCGACAAAGGCCTGTCGAATAGAAAGTGGCCAAGCCCAAGCCGAGAATTTGCTTGCACGCGTCCGTGCTAAGAGGCAACCCTGCTATTGCAGGCGTGTTTACAGAATTCTCGACGCTCGATACAGTATACTTTATCATTTAATGCAAACGCATACTGTCTGGGCATGTGTTTATCGTACATTAAGGGCAAGTGCAAATATGAAAATGGCACAAGGCTCCGCACTCAAAAGTAAGCCTGCATATATTTCTCAAGGCGATATCTCGCAATGATCGCAGAGCTGATGGTGCGTTAGTTCGTATGCACGTGAAATCTGGAATGATGTACGATAAGTACTCCAGTAGAGGGCCAGTACCACATGTCGGGTCAGTCCCGCGCATGGCAGGGTCGTGGCAAGTATAAGGATCAAGTGTCCGTGTCTCTGCAGGACAGTGCCGTGACGAATTTGTGCGTCCATAGCAGCCCTCAAAGTCTTACATAGAATTTTGAGAAAAGATACGCCACAGGTGTCACCTGTGTGCTCACGTCTGTTATCATCTCACAGCGGTTGGGATATATATGACATATAGGTTGTATGTTACAGGCCACACACTATTCCCGTATACACGGTGTTCGTTGGATGTATGATTGTGGATCCTCCTTCTGACTAAGGGTATAGGGCCTGACATCGCCATGATCCTTATGATTTTGTTCCTTCCACGTTCATTATCGACGCTTATATAAAGACCTATAGTTCACGCTGATATGCCGTCGAACCTGACACATATGTGTCGTCTCTCATTGACTGCATGTCCTGCTCTCATACGATCCAACACACCCGTCGATCTGTTTATAAGCTACATCGCAACGACAGCGACCTCAACATTGTATACTCTGGATGGATACTGCGACATATATACGTCTGGATGTATACAGTATTGACGAACAGATCATTAAAAACGGCGAAGAACTGGTAATTTACCTACAAAGCCAGCGTTACGACAAGTGGAGTTGCCTTTGTCAGGGCAACAACTGAGGCAGGAAAGTCAACTTGTCGAAATCGTTGACTTTTATACATGTCCCGTCTATTTATTTTGTTTATTTCTTACTTATACGTACTCCAGTTTCAATGAGGCAGGCTATCGCAGGAGTACGATGAAAACAAAACGAAGACAACACAAAATGAACACTCATGAACAGGCTTCCAAGAACTCCTTCAGTGGTAGGCAACGAATTCCAGGCTTCGATTGCTGAAGGAAATAAGCTATAACATCGGCGATGTCTCCATCCATTCGAGCCTCCGTATTCTCTTTTGTTCTATAATCTTGTTTTAGTAATTCCGTGCATCCCTGTGGAAGCTACAGCAGTCTTCGGCCAATCAGGAAGGCGAACACATGTTAGGTGTGGCCTTCCGCGCGGCGATTTATACTCCCCCCATAAAGAAAAAAAAATCTCCAGATAACCAATAACTTCGTGTACACACCCCCCTGCGTAGTAGTTACACTACAGGCACCCCCTACTCTCCCCTCCCCCAAGAAAAAAAATCGAAATTCTGGATAAACCCCTGCTTCCTCGCCATGGTATCTCCCAATGGCGGGCGCTGCAGTGGCAGCGGGCAGCCTCGGAAGGAGGAGGAGGAAGATGTGGGACACTTATCGCCAGAAGCGGGTCGCACGTGCGTGTCCGAATAATGGCATTTCGTCTAGCTTCTCAAGAATCCTACGCTCGATGGCCTCGTGGCCTTGGCTCTGCTGCGCGGAACTATAGTGAAGCAGAGTTTGGATTTATAGCAGGCACTCGAACGTTAAAGACAACAACAATAATAAAAAGCGTCACCGTGGCTGCGCGACGTACGCGGGCGCGGTGACCGCTGGGAAGAGAGTCGTGGGACGGCAGTCCCGAAAAACGAGGTCAACGCCAGATTAACAGCGAGGTCTCGCCGAGGGTGCCGAGCCGGAGGAGCGACCTGCCACGACACCCCCCCCCCCCCCCCAACCTTTTTTTTTTCTAGAAAGGGGGGAGGGCGGGGGGCTGGAGAGAGGAGCGCTAGCCCACAGGGGCCACTTCATGCGCCAAGGAAGCGCACGGGACGGAGGCCGCGTACGTACGTCGTCCTGCACTAAAATCTAAAACGACTCCACTGCAACAGCAGCGCGCACGCGCATAGTTCGCTGCACAATTAATCGCGCAATCTTCATCTTATAAAGTCACGACGAATTATCACCTAGGCAAAAGACTATGGAGAAGAAATGTGCACATCCGACTACTGTGCTAACATGACGATTCTTTCAAATATTGCAAGCACGGACATAAAGCTATCTCCACGCAAGGGGCCCAGCAAGGAAACACTTTCTGAACAAAGCCAGAAAGCGGTGCCGATCGGTCGTGTAGGCTCCTGTGGACATGTGACCCAAATATTACTGCACTGCACACACTTCACGGAGTTCAAAACTTGGTTTCGAAACACAGCTGGAAGGAAATTAAGCAACCGCTCTTATTCCAACACATGACGTCACTGGGTGCACCGGCTACGTCACTTGTGAGTTTTATTACGCACATTCTCTTTTTATTCGTTGAATTCAAAACGAACAAACGGAGCACCTTTCAGCGATTACGAAATCGGTCAAGCGACTGCCTCATGCGACTTAGTCGGTGCCGCCAGCAGCGACGTCATTTGTTGAAAGTAGTGCGCGCGTATGTATGCTGCTTGTGCGTGAAGATATGCGATAACATGTCTCGCATGATGGGCAACGTTTTCTGACTTTGATAAGTGTAACAGGACCCCTTTCAGTCCCTGAATGATCTCTGGTATAACCTGGGTCCTTCAAAACCATTTAAAAGTATTGAACCCTGGTGAAACCTGTACATTTTCTAACACTTGCGACCGCTAATTAACGTGTTCATCGGCTATGCATTTGTTGTCGCTATTCCTCAGAAACATTCTTGTTCGACGTTATTTCGGTTGTGACTGCTTCTGTCATTCCTTGTCTTGTTTTACAAAGTCTAGGTAACCTATATAAAGTAGTAGTTTACCAGCGTTGTAGTCACATCGCTTTTTAAGCGTACGTACTGTCCATAAGAACAATGTGTAACCGCTATGATTAGTGCGTTGGACCACGTTAACTCGGCTGCGCCCAACCCGTTCAAGATGTATATATAGGAAGCGAGAACCTATCCAAGCTGATGCTCACTACTTTCACCACCCCCTCCATCAACGCTGTAGCGGTACAAATAGCTCACAACTGGCGCAAATAAATCAATTATACTTGTGCACCAGACGCACATACAAAGTCATACACGGATGGATGGATGAGGACGGAATGGGTGGAATGGAATATAGAGTGGGCGGAGCAGGATGGAATGATTGATTGTTTCTGGGGTGTTACGTCCCAAAACCACCTTATGATTATGAGAGACGCTGTGGCGAAGGTCTCCGGAAAGTTCGACCACCTGGGATCCTTTAAACTTCGCTGACATCGCACAGTATACACGGGCCTCAACATTTCGCCTCCATCGTATTGTAGCCGCCGTGGCCGGGATTCGATCCCGGGACCGTCGGATATGCAGCCGAGTGTCATTGCCACTAAACCACCGTGGCGGGGCGAGAGAATGGAATGGATGGATTAGAAAGGAGTGTATTTATTGACTGATTGATTGATTGACAGAGCACAAACGTGTGCGCTGTGCATCCAGCAGCTGGCACTATTTCGAATTCCGTTCTACAGCTAAGCGCGCACAACGGACGATCAGCGCTTGAATTCAACCGATGCCGAATGATAAGTAGGCGAAGTGTTCCAGCCTTCCGCTCCCACTAAGGTGCGGCCACCGTGAGCGCGTGCGTGAGCTCGTCGTGCTCGGCAACCCGCACTCAAAGTTCACGGAGGCACCCCCAGCTGAGAGCGCTAAATTTAGCGAGACGTACCACTTTCCCTCAATAATGAATTGCAGAAAAGATTTTTGCCACTCCGTCCCATAAAGCCAAGATGCCAGTTCGTGAATGGGACCTCCACGGCTTGGGCTCAGTTGATACACGCCACACAATACAGCCACCGCCGTCACAACAGCACATGAACGCTTTGGCTGGACAGGACCGAAAAAAAAAAAAGTGACAAAGACAACTCCGCAGAGGAAAGCGATCAAATAATAACGAGAGCGGTGGCAAGATTGCCTTCTCAGTGCATTTCCTTTCTTTTTTTTACCTTATAACTGCATTTTCTTTTCAGATTTCTTTTCATTCTTCATTTCATCCCGCCCCCACAACGAAAGTGGAACACGGTCATCTCATCTTTTTTTAAAGAAAAATGCCCATTGCCTCGTTCATTCATTTCACTCTTATTTCTTTTCTTTTCATCTCGGAGGAAAGCAAAACAAAAGAGAAACGGCCAAGAATGGGCCTTATGCGACGGTACAGCAGTAACGTCCACAACTACAATAAACAAAAAAAAAAAATGACAGCGCGGGCAGAAAAGGTAAACGGCCGACGGCAAGCACGAACCGACGACAATGGATCCACCATTAAAAGGGAAACAGAAAAAGACGCGCAACAGGTGTGAGAGGAGGTTTAAGCGATAGGGAGAGAGAGAAAGGGGCCACACATTACGGGTTGCAGTACAGGACAGATAAGCCAAAGAAGCCACCGAAAGAAAGAGAGACCCGCGGAATGCAAATAAAAAAAGACTCCTTCCCCGCCTCGTCCTTTGCAGAAGGGGCGTCGTCGTGTGACCGGCCGGTGCGGTTTTTGCGGCAACAACGCACACACTACTAACTGCCACCACCACCGCGTATGCATGAGGCCTTTTCGAGAGCTTTATTAATGCATGGGGTCATAAAAAAAAAAGTATACGAAAATGCGCGGGAAGTTTATACTACCCGCATATGCGCATGCGTATATAGGAAGGCGTTTCTCAATCCCCCTCCCCCCCCCTTCCCATCCTTATCGCGTAGCCCTTGCGGCCATTATTATCATTTTGCCGGCGTCGTTAACGCGAGGCCTCGCAACGTGGGCGACCCGAGCGCTTCTTCTGTTTTTCCTTTCTCTACGGTTTGCAGAGGCCATGGCAAGAGAAGCAGGCTATGGTATACACACTACACGGCCAGCGGCTTACCTACCTTTGTTTCTGCGCGCAGCATGCCTTCGTAATGCCGGGCGACCTGCCCCTAACGAAGGACGCCGGCTTTCATAGCGTAGAGGCAGAGAGGAAGGGTTTCACGTCACATCGAAGACATATAGACGAGTGTTCACGGTACAACTAAAGTCCCTGCAAAATCAGAGTGGAGAATTTAGGCTTGTTGGTGCGTCATATTCAGAAACTTTATATGTACTCCCAGGATTACATACACATAAATACCCAGTAAAGTATACGGGGGACGACCGCCTTCGTAGCTAAGCGGTAGAGCATCGGACGCATTATCCGAAGGTCGTGGGTTCGGTTCCCACCGAAGGCAAGTTTGTCTTTGCGGCCACTTTAATTCCTGTCTACTTACCCCAAACATTGCAATACCATAATTAGGCTCCCTCTCGTTATATATATATATATATATATCCTTCTTCTACGTCCGTGCCAAACTACGCTATAGACTATAGAACACTTTTCCGAATCCCCGTATAAAAGCGGTAACAGAGAGACTTTAGGTAATAGGTATAACCGCTTCACATGGCATACATACAGGCGGGCACATAGTAATTCGGGGGAGAAGCGACGGCCGAACCTCCCTCTATATAAGCGTGAGACTGTGTATACACACACGGGCACATTACTCCCATGCATGCACTTCCTTGCTTTATTACGAGGGGCCGCGTAAAATATGCGCGATTATGTTATCTCCCCATCGCCGAGCTAAACGGTCTCGCTAAGATGCCAACGTGAAAGCGCGAGGGTATGTACGCATACGCGCATCGCGCGACGTATAACAAAACGGGCGAGGTTTGCTTCGAAACCGGGAGTATCTATCGCGCATGCGCGGCGCGATAACCGCTGGGAGCGCCACCTGTCTGTATAAACTACGCGCAGCTCTGGTCTCTCAGTGTATAATTGGCAGTGGCGCGGTTAACGGAAGGTTCGACGAATGCGCAAGCAGGTCTATAAATTTTTTATGAGGCGCGCTTATACAAGTATATAGGGTCTCTGCGTTGCTGCGGGGACGCTTTAGTTTTATAGGCATACTGCGAGCAGGACCAATAATAAGTGGGCATAAGAGGGCGGGGTATATATGCGCGAACCACCGCCGGGTGGTGAGAAGCATGCAAAGGGGGGGTGAGCAGTTGAGAACGGGAGCACTCCGAAATGGCGGCCATAAAACGGGCCCCCTTAGAAAGCTACGCGCATAAAGTTGTCCGAACCCTGACGAAAGGTTGGATTAGGGCACGGAAAAAAAAAAAAGAAAAAGAAAAGAACAACGTAAAAACCGAGCGACTCTCGACGAAGCATGCCGAGGACATTAAAGTTTTTGCGAGGGTTCAGAACTGCCCCGCACGCTCGCCTTAATCACCGGTATGCACTCTTTAGGTCGTGCCACAAAGTCTCGTCAATGTAAAACCAAACAGCGGCACCGTGCATCCATTGAAGCATCTTCCTGGACTCAATTCGCGTAATTTCCCGGCGGGGCAATGTATACCAATTAAGGGTAAAGCAAATCGACAAACTCGTGTTCCGAACGTCCTTGCCCGAACTGCCAGCGGCAGTCCTACGAATGAACCGAAAGCCAAGTGGACAGAACGTTTGTAAACAAAGGAACAAGTGGACACGATAATACGTACGTCAACTATATATGTACACTTCCCTCATCTCTACCTCCCCTGTTTCTGCCTTCTTGTGTCTTCGTTAAAGTGAGGCTGCTTCATTATACGGTATGACCGAACTCCCCTGGATCCTTTTCGCTGATTTCCTGTTCGCTTATACGAGACTACGAGTGTGTATACAGTACCAAGAGCACTGTCAAGGGATGCGTTCTCGCTTCATTGATGCGCTTCCGGTCTTACAAGAAACAGTGCTCAAAACTCACGCTACGGAATGCAATGCAGATTTTTGTTGTTGTTGTTTTTTTCGTGATAAAAAACTATAGTTCTCACTATACACTGTCAGAATCCAAGACGTCAGCGGCTCTCAACAGCGCTGTGAATAACTTCGCAAGTGGTATTTCGTCCTTGACATGGTTGCAGCTCCGATATACAGATTGCGAGTGTTGCGAGCGCCTATATTATTATTACGACTGAGTCGATCCAAATAGCCACTCTTTCTCTCTCTCTCTTCGCACGCCCCCACCTGTTATTTCCCTCAACTTTTAAACGGAAGCCTTCCGTCAAGGCCGATTATATACAGGGTGCCTCCATAACGGCGCGTCCCTACTATCCCAGCACTCGAAGGACGACTAGAGGCGTTGTATCCGATGGTATTTGGTAGAGATAGCTGCCGAGTGTTCTTTTTTTTTTCTTTTCGCTCCATCCCAATAGCCCCGCCACTGTGGTCTAGTGGCTATGGCACTCGACTGCTGATCCGAAGTTCGCGGGATCGAATTCCGGCCGCTCCCTCCGCATTTCGATGGAGGTTAAACGTTCGGGCCCCTGTACCGTGCGATTTCAGTTCACTTTAAAGAACCCCAGGTGGTCGAAATTTCCGGAGCCTTCCCATACGGCGTCTGTCATAATCATAGCGTGGTTTTGGGACGAAAAAGCCCCGAAATCAATCAAGCATTCCATTTCGTTTAGGACGTAACGTTCTTTTATTGGGATAGCAATTTTCTGGGCCCTCCGGGAATATCGTCGCCGTCACGTTCCGAATATGCATAGATGCACGCATGCATATGTATACAAAGACACACAGGAAAATGACACTAATGAAAATTTCTTGCGAAGTTTCTGCTCGCGCAATCGAACCACCCAACCAACAACCCTCATGGCCATTGTGATATAGGCTCCGTACACTGAAGTTTGCGGCTACCCGGGCGCCACCTGCCGGCGGCGACGCGACAGTATCGGGAAGGTGGGTCCGCGGCGCGGCACGTCTCGACGTGTATTTCTTTCCGCGCGCTGCCCTTGGTGTCGACCACGTTTGGGGCCGTTTTGCTGTGTTCATTAGCCAGTTTTTTTGTTTTATCGTTTTTCGGATACGTACTGAGACAGTGAAATGACTTGTGCTTAGGGGACAAGCGTCTAAAGTGGCGGAAGTGCGAAAAAAAATAGGAAGACGTGGGACCGGCGATACGACTGTGTGAAAGACTGTCACAACCACGAAGCCCAGCTCGGGATAAAGTTGTACAGGTTTCCTGGCAGGGCTTACGAACTAGAACGGCGAAAGAAGTGGATCGCAGCTGTGAGGAGAGTAAAGTCAGCTTCTTTCATATTAGTGGCAAGGGTTTGTGTTGCACATCGTGCTACACCTGCGCGTTTCGCTGCTTGTTGTGCGACAGCGGCGGCGCAGCTTTTTAATAGAAATTTGAAACGGCTGTGCTGATTTGAGAACTCTTTGCTGTAGACTTTGTATTCGGTGTCGTGAGGATTACTCGTGCGATGAGCAGTATCTTCTCCAGGAAGTTTATTTTGTGCTGTCGAGCGCTAACTCATACATGATCCTTGTTCCGGACGCTGCAGACAGAGGCTCCCTTTCACATTGCAGGATTTATCTAACGAACTTCCATTTGCGACATTGCAGTGAGAAGGCAGCACATATGCGAGTATGTAAAGGAATTCGCAAGCTAAATCGGACCTCGTGAAAGGGGCCTAATGAGTCGCAATGAATGTACAAAGTCAGTCATACTTGTCTGATAAAAGCGCTAATTGGGCGGTATTGTGTGGGAAATCAAATTAGGTGAAGCCTTATTGCAGCTGCTTTGTTAGGGGCAACGCGAGCATACCTGTGCGGTTCGTAAGTCTACTCGGCTGCACATCAACGCGAGCAGTGCCAGTGAATTTAAGTATCTGCTTTAGAGTGCTTATGAATAAAAATATCAAATAAGCAAGCGCTTGTCTCACTTTTTGCGCAAAGTGACTCATAGTTGAGCCGATTAAGTCGGCAGGTAGGTCCCAGTTCTATGCTCATCAGTGAGCTGTAACAGGCTGCTTAAAACTGCTTGAAAACTGCAAAAGCTTTTGTTTGGCGGCGTGCCAGACTACGCCGACGTAGAGCACCGTGCGGCGTCGCACAGGCACTTTCAATCAAGGTAGTTCTCAATTTCGATCACGCATGGGCGCCGCTACACGGGCCAATAAGCCGAATTCGAGTTATCTTACTCCACTCGACGTGACGGTGCTGACAACAGCCTACGATCGCGAAGCTTCACCTCGGTGTGCGGATCGCAAATGAATGAAAACGATCGACCAAAATCGCGATCCAAAGTAACCGTATAGCTGTGATTCAAATGAAGGGGATATCTGAAGTGTCAATGTGACAGGGAGAATTAAATGATAGGCCGCGGCGTACAACGCACCAAAGGGAAATGAGGCATCCATCGCCAACAGAGAGGCATCCATTAAATCTTGGTAACCTATATTCAAAACACAACGTCTTCAAGGTGGAACCTTAGTCACCTCAATTTGATTCTCACAGTGGGTTTCATTCACGTGCAGGATGAATTCATGCAATTTCCTTCCTTGTTACAAACGGCACTTGGCGTGCACGTTCGGGTCATCCACTTCAGTCACCTCGATCACGGGTGATACAGCATACAGCTACTCTCCGCTGGTTAACGCGGCAGCATGAAAGCGCCCGCTGACTCCTTTAATCGGCCAAAACCCTGGAAAAATATCTGGGCATCACCAAGGAGCAGCCTCGCACCGTAACGCATAAAAAACAGCGGAGCACGGGCATGCGTGCGGAGTATCGCGCGTACTTTCGAACGGTTTCACCATCTCCCCCACGTCTCGCACCTACTCAGTAACGCGACGCTCGGCGCTGAACGCCGCGGCGCGAATGCTGTTTCAGCAGCGCCGCCTGTCGACTG
Source organism: Hyalomma asiaticum (assembly GCA_013339685.2). Taxonomy (NCBI): domain Eukaryota; kingdom Metazoa; phylum Arthropoda; class Arachnida; order Ixodida; family Ixodidae; genus Hyalomma; species Hyalomma asiaticum. The sequence continues at coordinate 97,586,809 of CM023485.1, read as the reverse complement.
TACGGAGCCTATGGCTCCGACTCACTCTGCTAAAGAAGTGCGCTGCACCTTCCGACAAACGGTGAGCTGTTTACAGAAATCAGTTTCTTGCGTGAGCAGCTTATGGAGGAGGGACAGGGCAGTTGCTTCAAAAGGTGTTGCAACCATAGCCACGAGCAGGCGCTGTAAATTTCTAGTGACGTCACGAGAATCTATCACGAGACCTTCATACTATACCGTTCACCGTCTTTGCGTTTTTTCTCCGGGTTAACTAGACTCGTTTCCCGTTTTACAAGGCTGGCTTTCCTGGTTTTGCAGGAGGCGTATAAATCACCAAACTCAGTTGGCGTATCTCTTCTAACGTCCGCTCTCCCCCCCCCCCCTTTTTTTTTTGGGGGGGGGGGGGGGCGCCAACCCACCGCCTTCACAGCAGGCGAAAAATTAGAAAAAAAGAACACTCCCACCGCAGTGCGCATACAACGAGATCCTGCACTTTAAAGCGGACACATATACGTCAAGTGCCGTTAAAACGCGGGACCAGTTTGCGATAATCGAGTAAGTGCGACGTTTGAGAAGCCGACTTTCTCATCTAACTCTCTCGTTTCCGGCTGTTTCAGATAAGGAACGGGTATGCTATCTCCTCCTCCTAGAGGAAATATATAGCCGAGATCGCTGTGAAACAAACGCTGTCGGCGTGCGGGAAAGACGGGTCCATTAACTGCTTACTTCGCGGTTGTAGAATGAATGTCCCGACGGCGTCGTCCCACCAAATTTACTGAGATGCGCCCAACAATGGACGCTGCTTCTGAACGAAGTATACCGTAGTCTACTACATACAGACCTGCTCCCGCAAAGTCGCTAAATGGGTAGTAAAGTGCGGACCAGGTAGAGAGGCAGATGTACGGCACTTAGGCATTTGGTCAAGATATTACTGTTGGCACAATCACTTAAACTTGTAGTGACCACCTACTGACCAGAGAACTATATACTATATCCACAGAGTGACGTATTGTACATCTATAGGGTTGTTTGTATTGGGGTGAAATCCGAGTTCACCCGATTATTAAACTTCGAAAATGTTACAGACAAAGATGATTAAACCCGATTTTTTCACGATGATTGATGATGATGATTGTGGCTCGGTTAGGAAAGGACGCTACTTTCTGCAGCCCATGTAGGGAGCACGGCTAAGCGTCCGTGGGGGTGGGGGAAAGGGAGTGAAAGAGATAAAGAGGAGAGAAAGGCCGTAGTGGAGGGCTCCCGAAATTTAGACCACCTGGGGTTCTTTAACGTGCACTGACAACGCACAGTACACGGGCCTCTGGCATTTTCGCCTCCATCGAAAATGCGACCGCCGCGGCCGGGATCGAACCCGCGTTTTTCGGGTGGCAGCCGAGTACCGTTCTTCCAGCACCACATACTAGTCGTTTCTTTTTTCTTTCCTTTTTATCTTTTTTTACACTGCGTGGAGTTTTATATGCACACGCGCTGTAGCTAAACCGCGTCGCGACAACAAAATTAAAGATTCTGTTGACTTAAATGAACCCCAAGTTCTATAGTTCACAAGGCGCATGCTATCACAATGGACGCAACCACAATGGACGCTAAGCGATTGCAAATTGCAAATTTAAATTTGTATGTTTAAACTGGCCTCTACCCCCTTACAAAAAAAAAAAAAAAAAAGGAACGATCGAATTTTTTTAGTCGTTCTGTAAGAAACCCGATTTCCGTTCCTTTATCACCGTGAAAGATAGCACCCGGTTTTCACCCACCCGAATTTCAAAAAAAAAAAAAAAAAGGAAGAAACAGAAAAGAAAGAAAAGAAAAGAAAGAGAGAGACAAAGGGAAGCCCACAAACGAAAAAACCAAAACAAAAAGAAAGGAAACCTAATATATCGCTTCCCGCACGGGCCCCCTGCCCCGGTTTGCTATGCATTTTCATGACTGCAGTGACCGTTACACACTTGCTGCTGTACATCCCAGGCCTACAGCAAGCGCCTTTTGATCGTCTCATAAGCAATTAAGCGTGCGCGATGCTCATGAGCATCGCGCACGCTAGGAACTTAATTGTACCCGCACGTTTGAGGCACATTCTATAACATGTTGTAAAGTATCAATCAATCGATCAATCAATCCCATGTTTACTCTGTTCTTGGTCCGCACTCTCTCATCAACAAGGACCAAAGCACAAACATTCGTGCACACGTGCAGGCCTCTCAAGACGTACCACGCTTTTCTCTATGTTACAGGCCCTCGTTGGCCAAAATTATCACGTGCGCACTGAACTTTTTTGTGGGCAATCGGTGATTCCAGCTTCATTTGTTCACGTATAGCTTTAATACTTTGCCTACCTGACCCACCCCGCTACCCCTTTAACCGAACCTTCCGGAAAACAAGCTAATAAAAACCACTTCGCTCAGTAGAACACATACATTTACCTGAACATCTACCCATGATCCCAAGCTGGGAAAGTGCTCCATAAACAAAGCATCCTTTGTATACGTCGACCGAAATAAAGATATGATAAAATATCAAGTGCACATTTTCTCTTTATCTTTATTTTATTTTTAAAATTTTTGCCCGCCGATCCTATTCCTATCTTATCGTAATCATCCTGTCATCCTGCGCGGGTAGGCGGAGACCCATTTTCAACTTGTCAAAAAACGAAACAAGGAACCAAAAACAATAATCTTTTTTTTTTTTTGGACATAACCAACGAGACCAAATAAGCCATGCACTCAAGCGATGACGGCGGGCTCAAGGCAAATTCCTTTTTCTTTTTTCTGTAGGAAACTACTTAAAAGTGCCTCAACTTCCCATTATCTGGACACTGCGTTCGAAACAATTTAACTTGGCTACACGTTGCTTTTCTTTCTTTCTTTTTCTTTTCGTTTCCTCGCTCTCTAGTTTAATATTCTGTGCCGCGAGCATGTCGCTGTCACGGGTATATGACCAACCGACTCGCTAAGTAAATATGCCTTGCAACCCAACGTAACCGGACTGTAATTACACCAAGATGACCTCGTACAAGCCGCTACCAAAGCTCACCGAAATGATTAATCCGCATTGTGGTTGCCGCTATATACCATTCCACGCAACACTGACCAAAGATGTCCGACTACGTAATCAAAAAAGAAAGAAAAAAAGTGGCCGGCAATTATAATGAACCGCGGGACTCCCATGGGTGACTTCGTGTTCCCACACGCACACTACACTACCACACGACACAAGCGGGCGTGTGATACGACAACGCCGCATAATATGACAAAGCCGAGGCCGCGACGTTCTCCGCCGTATACTATCACAGAAAGGCAAGCGAAGAGGGGGGTTAAAACCGGCCGAGAATTAATCTCGGATCCGAATACGTATATATACAGGACCTCGTACGTATATCGTCATAGAAGCGCCGCCTGTTATCTGGCCACGCTCCCAGAGCGAGACGAGATTTTAAAAAAAGCGAGCAAAACCGACCGGTTTGCGGCGCGCGGTCCCATCGCGCGAAACGCGCATGCGCGATTGTGCCGAAGGCGTCGTTTTTAAAACCGCCCAGCCATTTTTCAGGAAAATCAATTTTACACTCCGGCCGGACAGCCGCAATGTGGCTCGGAAGAAGCCTCTGGAGGCACGCGCACACGCTATTATATACGTTCAACGACTGCGTAATAAATATGTTTTTGTTTTTTTTCAAAACGCGCCGCAAGCAACGCTGCCCACACTCTGGTGATAGTGTAGGGCTTCTAAAAGACCCGCCATACAGCTTCCGCGTGTGTTGCACAGTCGATACGCATAAACACTTCTATCACCGACTCGCTGAATATACCTGGGAATGCTGGGATGTACATACACAAAAACACATGCAACGCGCACGCCGATAGACCAGTTTTTTGTGTGTGATTGTATAGCTGCTGCTCTCGCTGAACATGTGCTTTAGTTCTCTCATTACACGGCTGATAATGAGACGATTTGTACGTACTAATGTTCGGAAAAGAGCGCGCTCATTATAAATACTGTATTGATGAGCTATTATAGATATGTGCCGTCGAACATTTTAATGAAGTGTTCGACCGATGGCCTGCAGCTTTTCTTCGTTCTCCGGACTCTCTGGGCAATTCGTATACAAGCTCAGCTTCCAGAGTTGAGCGGCGTTGAGATATAGGAAGATGAATGAATGGGGAATGTACACAGGTACACCGAGATGATTTCGCGCAAGTCCCGCTAACGCTTCTATGTTGTAAGGCTTCCGAGTTCTTCGAAGCCGACGCTTCAGCAGCCAGATTTAAGAGGAAGCTTCAGATGCACTCCGACTTGAAGGCCAACTCCGGCGATTTTGCGACCATGTCAAAGCAATCGCGATTCTATACTCGTGAGACGTTCCTGTCACGCTCCCGAAAGTACAAACGCTCAGCATATACGAAAGTAATTTTTAATAACCCCCAAAACTGCAAACTCGAAACCGAGATCCAATCGAACAGGTGCTGTCACTCGCGTGTCGTGAAATGAGCCAATCGGCCTACTGCGCGGTGCGACCGCGCATGCGCTCTTCCCCTGGCGGTAAAATCGCGAAGCACTTCGAAGTGGACATGGCTTCCGAGATTGGCACACACTGGCATGAGGCACGTGCACACCTCGAAGGCTATATACGCGCTAACTTAGGTACATATGCTCTTCCGTCACTGCTGTCTCTTTGCCTACCGTGACGTCAACACACAATGCGGCCAATAATTGTGAAAAGCCAGGTAGGTGGTTTGGACCACACGGTAAAGTGGAGTGGAAAAACTTTATGTTCTGCAGGGCGCTAATTAAGCGCGCTCTGCAGGACATAAATAAAGTTTTTCAGGACATAAAAAAAAATGATTCGTAACAATCTGCGCATCTTTCAAGCCGGCAATCTCACATAAATGACGGAAGTGTGCTAAGCAACGTACCAAGCGATTTTCATAGAGATTCGTCGACCTAGAGAAATAGCCGGAGTTGGCCTTTCAAGGGCTCCCTTAACAACCAGCGTTGTCGAAGTTTCTTTGCAGTTTATTCCCGTCAATATGTTCAACTGCTGCGCCGAAAGGCAAACCCATCACACGAGAAAACACCCTGCGTTTCGTGAACCTATGTATTCAGTGGGTCTCTGCCGTCATCCGCTTGATGACAGTGCCGGATTACGAAAGGCTAGTGGGATGGCTATACACCGCATCCGGGACATTCAAAGAGGCGTATATTTGGAGAAAGCACCTACTTCTGTATCTTCGCTGTGCCTTTGTTGGCGTCACGGCCACAACAGCTTCATAATCATATCGTGGTTTTGGCCCATGAAACATCAGCAATGATTATCGAATGCACGAACTGCAGAAGGGCTTTGCTGAAGGGCCATGTTGGCATTACGTGTTAGGGCTTGGGTCCTGTGATTTTCTTCTCGCGTCCCATGCTGGAGCTGTATTCCTTTCGAAGTACAGCCTGACTTCACGAGCGAGAGGGTTACAGTGTTGCAGGAGGTGTCGCTATTAGCCTGCAGCTGTACCTGAAGCAACGCGTTATATGCACAGATCTGCACTGCGATAGCTCGAGCCTGCACGCCAATTGCAGCAACGGCCGGTGCGTGTGTGTAATGTATGTAATGCCCATCCATACGGGCGTAACCTTAATTAGCAGCCGTTTTCTTACGCCTGTTTATCGGTCGCCCGCCATACACTTATCTCCGAGGCACAGCTTGTATCTTCGTCGCACTATAACACATTCCGTCGGCTCCGCGATGAAGGCCACCGCTTTAGCGACCTGCCAGTAGAACCTTCGTCTCGCGTGGAGCTTTTACACTTATGCAAGCGCCAGCCCGTATACAGGACTGCTGTACACGCACATTCTTCCCCGCAGAATTATACACACCACGTTGCTAAGCGCACATTTAGACAGCTACAATGTTATTCGTTCTTTGCGTGTACCCCGAGGGCCATCAGAGTGCAGACGCCTGCAGTCGACGCCTTGTGGCCAGTGGGGACATGCACGCAGGAGAGTATATATACGGCGATGGGCGGCGCGGCCCGATCCATCACGTGACTCGCGGAGGCATGAAAGGATTTAGTATAGACGGAGAGGGGTATCCATCCTCCACCCGTACGCTTCTCGAAACAAAAGGTTCAGCCGCGCACCGCAGCAGGTGGTGGTGGTAGTAAAATTAATTACGGCCGTTCGGTCTCTCTCGGACGTGGATTCTGTCCTCTTAATTGATGGCCGGGCCGGCCCTTAATGACCACCCATCCGCGAGAAGGCCGTTCCGGAACACACATAAAATATCGTGCGCTGGAGAGGATATCGCCAGTGTTGTAGGTTCAACGTGTGGCGTAAAAGGGGGCGTGGAGAGAAGCGAGAGAGATTTATAAAAAAAAGTAATAATAAAGAAAATCGAAGACGCGACGAGGCATAACGAAGCGCGTTAAAGTCGTCCATTTATGTAATAGGGAGCTTATCAGATGCGCAAGGTCGTTCACCTCGGGTGTAACCGCACCGCGCTGTCGCTTGTATATATAGTATGTTACATATATCTTTAGCCGTTCAAGGGCACAACTGCATTTTTTCGCTGCTGTGGTTCAGGCGACGGCGAAAAGACAACAAAATGACGCAAAACAAACCAACAAGTCTCCTTTCTTCCTTTTTCTTTTTTACTTCAGTAGTCCAAACATCCCGCTGTGCAGGAAGCCGAAATTTTCCTCGACATTAATCAGAAGCTTAGTGCTTCCGTCACGACGTTCCTAATGGCCGAGGTCTGGTGTCCACGTGATACATAAAACCTCTAGAAGGAAGGGTAGGGGGGGGGGGGTCGCAGGGCATGTTCCGCACGTAACGAAATAAATGATCCTAGCTCGTAGCCCGGACCATCGAAATGACAGGGCACCGTTGAAAGTAAAGCAAGAGGCTAAGCCAGCTGATACTACACAGGCGCATATATTTACTGACGCATTCGTTCCACACCGGCAAAGGATTCACTATGAGCGAAGAGAACAAAGAACAAACATCAATTTCCTGCATCTTGCTCGGATGGCTCGGCGCCGACGCGAAAGTGTGACGTCACCGATTTCGTGACACTACAACGTCACCAACGGTCCGACAGCACACACCATTACAAACCAGCACGTCACACGCGCCGTGTTGGCGTATCTATGACAGTCTGTGTAGCCTTAATCTATATATACAACACAGGAATGCGAATCAACGCATACCTTCGCACAGCCAAATGGAGTCACGCTAAATGTAGGCAAGCGCGGGTATTCCCTCTATGCATCCTATAGGCTATAAGTGCACAGTTCACCGAACGGACCCGGAGAACTGCGCTGTACAACTTCGGTGCGACTGCTACCACGACTTGCGAGATGGTGATGATGATTGTGGACTGAAAGAGATAGAAGGAGAGAAATGCCGTAGTGGAGGGCTTCGGAAATGTAGACCACCTGGGGTTCCTTAACGTGTAACTGACAACGCACAGTACACGGGCCTCTGGCATTTTCGTCTCCACTGAAATTCGCCCGCCGCGGCCGTGATCGAACCCGCGTTTTTTGGTCTTAGCGGCCGAGCACCGTAACCACGTAACCACCGCGGCGGACGGTTGCCAGAGAGTAAGTCTTCGCAAACAGCAATAATCTTCGCGGCTCGAGTTTTGAGATGCGCCACGTACATTTTCGGCCCGTGCAAAGCATGCACCACCTGCGCGCTGAGCATCGTGAAAGTGCTGCGCCGGGGCTAATGAAGTCGATGGGCCTCAGGGAAACCTTATAGATAAATGTTCAGTGCATATGCTTGTGCCTGTGACTGCGTATGCCGTTAGAGTATTTATGTGATCGATGCGTATACACCAACATTGTGACCCGAAACATTCAAACTAAGCGGCAAAGCCAAACTATGAGGCAGCATCTCGAAAACAACGTTAATAGAGAGTTTTAGCAGTGTTGGTAATGCCGTACGGTCGTGGTCGGCGCGTCGCTATTTTAGTCGGAAACACCTGCACTAGTTGCTAGGGGAGCACCGTAACGTCATCAGATGATAAAACTTGCTGGTAAAGTTCTCACAAGCTCAATTTTCTGCGTGCGGACCACGACGGTACGGCATTACCGTACGGTAACCAGCACTGCTAAAACTCTCTAATGTCAAGTTTATGGAAGCAGTTCCGTGAGAATTATATGGTTAGCATATTACAGCGGGAGGTGACAGTTCGGAGAAACTGACTGGGGGACTCCCCATGATTTCACGAATGGTGTATATCCTACAAAATGCAGCAAAGGTGTACGGATGTGTGAGAATAATCAGTGCATATGTCAGTGGTAATACTGATTGTTGAAAAAACAAACAAACCCGACAATAATCGAAAGAAAGCGACACAAAGAGCAGGAAGAATTGATAAGAATGAACAGGCCCAACATGACAAATACAACTCGTTTCGATGTCAACAATACCAACGACGCTAACGAAGATGGTGAAGGCGAAAATGGCGCAAATACATCGAGAAATGCACATATTCGATTACACAGTTCAGATGACCGTTGGTCAATTCCTGAACAGAAATCTTGGCGCGCGAAGAAAGTATGAACGTTGAGCGACGATTTCACTTCTAAATGCAATCAATCCCACACGGCTTTGCTAGAAAACAATGTTGCGAACTTGCCGTATAGTTTGGGCGCGGATTAAACACTGTATACATTTGACCTTTTTTGCTTTATCATCCCTAAGCTTAACTTACTTTTTTTTCCTTGTCGCTGCAGTCACGGTTGTGGTCAGTACTGATAAGCACAAATCGTGCGTCTACGCGTTATGACCAAATGCGACACGCACACACGTCTACCCGCAATGCTTCGTTTTGTGCAACCAGTTCGCACAGAGCGCGTTTCGCGCGGCAAATGTCAATCGGTACACAACACAAAAACCAATCTATCGATTGGTTTTTGTGTTGCAAATATTGAGGTTTATTTTTTCTATTATATTTGTGAACGTGTATTCAACTATTTTCCTGTGCTTACTACTTACTTTTTCTTTTGTCCAATTCTGATAGGAGGCCCTCCCACAGTTTTTACTTCTGGGCCTCCTTCTGAAAATGTTGCACCTTCATATGATGTATTGTGTTTTGCGATTCTTTTAATAAACTTGAGCTGAACTGAACTTAAACACGTACGCGGCTTTCGCGAACTTCGCTGTGCCGCGCTGCTTCCGGGACTCGGAAAATGCCAGCGTGTGTGTACGTACACCGTACACGCAATGGCCTCGCTTGTATGCGATGCTCCCTCCACAAGATATGCGTACCTTTCCTTTTCAGAAGCCGCGAAGTAAATCGCCAATTAAAGACCAAGGAGTCTCGACCAAGCGATATTCCATTAGCTAAGCAAAAAAGAACAGAGAGAGAGAGAGAACGAAGAATAGGAAAGAGGAAAGAAACTCATCATTAAGAGAAAGAATTAATGGTTCGGAAGAAGAGAAACTGAAAAAAAATATAAATAAAGCGATGCACGCGGGCAGAATGGGAAGCTCTTCGAAGCCGAGCGACCAGTAAACATACACAAACGCCAAATAGAAGAAGGAGGAGAGAGAACGAAATGCAATTGAAGACAAGACGGCAACCGCCCGAAGCACCCTTTTTGCGCACGGTTCGCGCACTTTTGCTTCGACGGATTCGTTTAGTGCGAACGCGGGAGGCCTGCGATACGTAAATGATAAACGTTCATCGCACACAGCCGAAAAAAATAAAAAATAAAAAAAAGGAGATCGGCTGACCTTGGGTGCCTCATTGGCGAGGGCCAAGGATCGCCTCGACGGGGTTCGCACGACCTCGAAGGGGGCCGAGACGAGTTATACAACTGTTGTAATGTTGAGGCATAGGCCGGTAGCGCGCGCGCTTCCGTGCACGGCACGGTACTACACGTCTACATCTTCGCAGTGCATTTGGCCGAGTCACGAAGAGCGGTAGTACACATCGGGGCGCCGACTAAAGCGCGCTGCCTTATAGCGCTGACGACGTCGACGAGATATACCGTATAGAGAGGACGACAGCTTCCGTGCACGTAACAGATGTGTGTGCCGTGCGGGCCTTTCATGTACGCGCTCTGTTGCTGCAGCACTGTGCTTCCGGCTCCACGGGTGCCGGCGGTTGTACACTATAGCGCAGAAAAAAGCCCGCGTACTCGATTCACGCCGCACGGCGCGGCCGCGCGCAGCGCGCGTTATTCAATTCTTTGCGCGCGTGCTCACGGATTCCGGCAGCAGTGCGCGTAAGGCTTGAAAAAAATAAAAGAAAGAAAGAATTAACGAGAGAGAGAGAGGAGAGCTGGAGGGCTCTAGCCATGCTGTGGAAGCCCCGTGGAAGCCTTTCTCTGTTTCGACGTCGTTGTACAACCAGCGCCGCCAGTGGCGGCCGAAAGAAACAAGGAACAGTCGTGACTTGGCCGCCTAGGTTAAGTGGCATGGCGCGGGGAGAAACAAAGAGAAGGCGCCTGATTATGCGACGCCCACAGCAGCAGCAGCCGCGATATGCTTCGTTTTGGTGCTTGTATATACGATGCGCACGCCTATATGGGATGCACTTCACTTGTTTCTTTTCTTTTGTTCGCTCTTGTTTTTCACTTCGCGATGCGTGATTAGCGTAATAGAGAGAGGGAGAAAGGGGCTGTTAGCGGGAGCCGGCGGTCACGTGGTCCACGATCGCGCGTGTTCCGTGATGTGGAGGAGATGTACGTTCATTCGCCGATATACACGAATGGCGTGAGCTTGAACGCCGAGGCTTGCGTTTGCCACTGGCGAGGCGCTGGTATATAGCGCTCGGTGCATGGGGCATTCACGTGCAGGGTCAATACGTTGGCAACGTTATCAGGCAAACGTTGCTACCAAAGCGCAAAGCAGGAAGTAATGTTGCTTGTCTGGCATGTTTGCACTGTTCGCGGATCGTGATGAAATCCCCCAAGGCGGAAACCTACGTAATTATTATTATTCTTTGATCTCATCCAAATATTAAGGAGTCTTCTGTAAAAAATTAAAGTGAAACACGTCGAAACTTAACGGAGCCGCCACAACAGAAATGCGCCAGAAATGGCTGGGGGGTAGTGTTGATAAGTGCTATTAACATAAAAATTAAGCCTATTAAGATCGTTGCACTTAAAAAGCCGTTTCTTGTATACATACTGCGTTTTGTTACCGAAAAAGATAGTAAAAATCTGTTTTTTCCCAAATAGTCAAGGCCTGCAGCAAGTGGGCCCCTCCCGAAAAAGAATTCCTGCCTACGAGCCTGGCCAGTAGCATCTTTCGACGCCACTTTAGGAGGCCCTTGGGAGGAGTATACTTGAAATGTCGTTGACAACTTTCAAAGCAGTTCACTGACGTCCGGGAAAAGTAAAACTGTTTTTGGCTATCTGTGTAATTTATTACACATAAAGCGACCATCCGTCTGCGCTGCTGAGGTGCTCGGAGCTCCGCGAGACTTCAGCCAACGAGAAGCGGAGGTTGACGACCCGGGAGAAAAATTTTAACGACCTTCTTTTTCCCGTCCCTTCGTTCAATCGTTTCCGTCACCACGTGCCCGTCGAGACGTCCACGTCTCACGGGACAGTTAGTGACGCGGAAGAGAACAGTCGAGAAAACGACGAATGTAGGGAAAAAAATATGTTTACAAAGGTAAGAATAAAAGGACCCTGCAACACTTTTTGCAAAGTAGTCAGAAAGCAGTGCCTATCAGTCATAGAGGCTCCTGTCAACATGTCAGCGGAATATTACTGCCCTGAACGCACCGGGGAACACGCAGTTTGGCTTCAAACACCGCCTCCTAATCCTTCAGCAAATTACGTCACTATGGGAGCCCCGACCTACGCCCCTTTCTGTATTTTTTGAACTCAAACTGGATGAATACAGCATTACTCAGCACATTTCCGCTATCACGAAATCAGATAGTGCCAGTTATTCCTCAAGCGACGTATAGTCACGTAGTTTGTTGAAAGGAGGGCGGGCGATTTCCCACATGTATTTGAAGACATATTTCAAATTCCATGGTGTGCGCAGTGCAATAATATTTCGCTCAGCACGTTCACAAGAGCCTCGACGGCTGACGCGCACTTTTCCCTTCAAAAAACTGTCGTGAGACAGACAGACAGACAGACAGACAGAGACAGACAGACAGACAGACAGACAGACAGACAGACAGACAGACAGAAAACGACGCGTCAGAAAGGAGACTGTTATAGGAAGCAAGTGAGGATCGTGCCATAGCAGCCTCTCCTATTAAGGCTCTTAGCAGCGTCAGGACCCCGTGCGGCGGGCGAGCCCGGCGATTAATTTAGGGCGTCGCGCTCCTCGGCGAACTGGCTGAGTGACGAGCGTCAGGGGCCGCAGGCGTTATAGCTTGATTGAAAGCCGCTCGTCGCCACGGGGTTGGTCCCACGAAGGCGTCGCCCCGCTGCGGGTTATAGGCCTTACATCGTCTAGGCGGGCACAGAGGCCATCTCTCTCGCGAGAGTCGGCGAACTCCCCCACACCGGCGATGCCCAATATATATCGGCGGCGACAATACAGGGACTGTGGTCACTCGGGAAATTGACTGCCGAATCCTACCGTGTCGCCTAATGTGCCACCACGTCTCCGTTCATTCGTACAGAAGCCACCCTGTCCGTCAATCGGGGAAGACGAAATGGCAAGGTGGACGGTGGCACAGCATACAGCGCAGCTATTAGGCTCAATGACGACAGCAGTGCAATTTATTAACTCGGTCTATCTCCTCGTTTCCCTTTATCAACCTCAGGGTAGGTAATCAAGCAGGATCGTGCTTAAGCTCCCTATACATAGCGTTCAACATTTCCTGCTATCCCGCGCTCTTCGGTCATGACTTGGTCAACCCTCTCCCTCAGCCTTTAATAGACCAAATGAACGGAGGCGTGTCCTCCATCAGGGCGCAGGGCGGTACGAAGCACGAAGAATAATGATAGCCACTTTAAGCACCGAAAGGCTTCGGATTAGGTGTATGACAGCCAGAACGGTCGCGGGTGGCGCTTCTGGCGGTTTGCATTACCCCCCCCCCCCCCTTTCCGCTCTTCCGTACGTGCAACATAAGAGTGATCCTACATGACGGAAAAGGTGATCAAGGGGAAAAAGCGCGCTACAATGTACAGCTATCGTATAGGCCCGCTACACAGAGGACACAGACTTTCTTTCTTTCTTTCTTTTTAGCTTTTGCCAGCACGGTCAAACGTGCAATTTATACGAAATCAATTAAGAATAACATACGACAGGCTGCGAAGGCGCGCGCGGATAACACATTACCACGTCCCGTTTCGAGCCGCGGCTTGTCATAATCACTAACCCGAAATCACCAGCTTTCAGACACGTACACGGCCCAACTGTGTAATCACTAATGTCACGCACCAACGCCACCACTGCAAGGTGCTGCATAGCATCATCGGCATCTCTAAAGCGCACGTTGTATAAGACGACGGCCTCTGGTAACTATATCCGGCACTTAACTGACACGGCGAGCTAGCCTTTAATCCGGGTGGGGAATTTATCCCCCGGCGGTGTTCGTGCCAGGTACAGTGCAGGAGAAGTGCGTGTCGTTAATGCATGCAACGGTATTTCACGGAAGGAAGCAGAAACCTAGAACGGGCAGTGCTTGTCTGCATAGCGATGATCGCGCTGTGCGAGCTGAGTAAAACGCACGTTCGTTATAGAACACCTGTCAATCATCGTCCACCGAACGAACTCACTGCGTGCAAGTCATCAATGATGGGACGAGGCTCTGGCTTACTAGCCGTTCTGATTTGGAAACGCGACATGCTTGTGAGAGTAACCGTCAAATACAATTGTCAAATACAACGATAGCTTTGGCACCTCGCACCTTCCCCTCCATGCCTCCTTTCATTTTCTGCTCAATCGATCCGCCTCTATCTCGATTTGCCAAAGAGTCAATCTATTCATTGCTCTTAATGTCAAATACGTGGACCAGAACATCGGCTACTTAGTTTCGCTCGACTGTCCGCTATACCGATGTCTTCCTCACGCATAACGATCAGTTCCTTAATAATTAATGGGAGCATTAACGAGTTTGGGATACCTGTTCCTAAATATATTTTTCGATCTGTGCCTTGGTGCGAACCGTTCTCCGTAGCCTCAAGGCTTAATAAAACGGCGTTATTATCACAGCTTCACAACATACCAACTCCCAGTCTAAACTTCTTCCTTTTCTTTCCATTAACAGTAATATATGAGCGGATCATAGTTATGGTGCAATACATCTCGTATATGCGGCCCCCGTCGCATGCAGCTGCACGGGTTTTCCCTGCACCGCCCAAAGCTGGCTTCCCGGCTTAGCGAGCAGCGAAGCCTCACGACGCCCTCTCGGTGCGCGGATGTGAAAGCGCTAAAGCCAAGGCGAACGTCGCAATACCGCACGTGCATGCAGACAATCCGCAATAAATCCCTCTGACGAAAGCGGAAAAAAAAAAAAAAGAAATGCCCGGAGTGTCTCTCTGCATAATCCGATTCCTTACAAGCCGCCAGTTTTGTCAGTGGATTAGGCGTCCCACACAATATACCATATAGTGTGTCATGAAAGGCTCCAAAGATATCGCCAAGCAAGCAGGGGGAACTAGCAGGTGGACGCGAAAGGCGGGAATTAAAAAACAGCTCGGCGGCATCCAGTCTATAATATACCCCCCGACGTACGAACACCGCGCAGTGAATCAACTATAGCCGTGCTACACACTACGAAGGCGAAAGAAACTGCAAATGGGCATCGATGCGGTCGACCATATCAGGAAAATCTGCAACGTAGTTCTGCCTGATACAACATAGTTCTGATACAACGTCTCTGACGCAGCAAAGACTTTCCCGCTCTCACAAGTGTGCACGCTACTGCACCAGACTTGTAGTGACGAATTTCGCAGACTCGAGCACATTTCCTTAAACAAGGTGAGGACCGATCACGAGAAGGTGAGTGAGTGAGTGAGTGAGTGAGTGAGCGAGTGAGGAGTGAGTGAGTGAGTGAGTGAGTGAGTGAGTGAGTGAGTGGAGCAAGTGGAGCGTGTGTAAGTCGAGCGAGTGAGTGGGTGGGTGAGCGAATGAGTAGAGTATAAGTGAGTGAGTGAGTGAGTGAGTGAGTGAGTGAGTGAGTGAGTGAGTGAGTGAGTGAGTGAGTGAGTGAGTGAGTGAGTGAGAGGGCGGATGAGCGAATTAGTTATTGAAGTGGGTGAGTGAGCGGATGGGTGAGCGAATGAGAGGAGTGAGCGAGTGAGTGGAAGAAAGGAAGCCACGGCGCTGTGGAAGCCACGAGAAAAACTGCCGTTCACAACACTCTGCACACTGACAGATCATGAGGGGTTTCGCAATAATTTCGACCAATCCGAGTTTCCTTTGCTTCGACCTGAATCTAGGTACGTAAATGAGAATTTCCTATGTTCTGAATGTATTGAAATTCGACTGCTTCTGCCGCCGGCAACCTTCCCCGCGACGTTGTACCAGGCAGTACAACGCCACAGCTAGTGTTCTAAATCTATGGGTGCATTATAGTTGGAGCGCCGGTTACGCGGCTGTGATTCAACAACAACAACAACAACAACAAAAACAATAGGCACGCCAACAGCGCCACGCGCAGGGCACATTGTAATGGCCGCCACACTGCGTTAAGCTGTTCCCCGCACGCGCTGGCAGGCTCGTAAGCGAGCGGTGCGAGCGAACGAGATATATTTAGAGCGACGTGTGTACAGAGATGTATAACCGGCTCCCTGACGCGCTTCTGAAATTCATTTACATATTCATTTAGATAGATAGATAGATAGATAGATAGATAGATAGATAGATAGATAGATAGATAGATAGATAGATAGATAGATAGATAGATAGATAGATAGATAGATAGATAGATAGATAGATGAACAACAGAGATTGGAACAGACAAGTAAAAACAAGATATGAACACGTAAAGGAACTATACATCAGAAACGGCATTCAAAAATTGAGAAATTGGTAAAGAACGAACTTTGGCAGGCAACAAATTCCATTGTTCAATGGCGCGTGGAAAAAAACTGCATTTGAAGTATTGAACGTATTAGTGCGTGGAAGGAATGGTCTAATGTGTGAGGCACGATAGTCTCTGGTTGATGTATAGGGCAAGCAGGCACCAAAGCGAGGGATCAGAGAGCGTTATTCTTCTATGAACCGCTATACCACCACAATTTGTGCACGTTATACCTCGCGGCGTAGCATTTACATCGTCCGGTTCGAGTACGACTAAGTCCCTGAATTTCTCACTTTCTTTTTTTTTTTTCGGAAAGAAAAAATACCCAGGGACTTTAGCCACGACAAGTCCCATAACATGTCTGTTGCACATTAAGACCTCCGTTGCCTGATGTTAGTATTCATGCGCAGCAAAACTTGAAGAGATGATCGTCCATGACACGGTCTTGAAAGAAGGTATAGTGCAACAAACTTTGAGTAGTAAATGGCTGCCATAACATTCGCTATACCCACGTTGCAACTGCAGGGAGTAACCGGCTAGGTAGTGACGTTACTACTATTGCAATTACTATTTAGACCCGTTTGTGAGCTGTTTCACATTGTGCATCGAATCACAACCATTTTGAACTGTTGTCCCCAAACATACCCACCGACTGACTCTTCATTTACCCAGTTTTTCTTTTCTTTCCACTTAATAACAACATTCCGGAGGTAAGGCTATTAATAAAAATTACGTCTGGGATACTAGTAATATATCAGAGGTCAGGGTAGTAACTTTACTACTAGTCAGTCTTTGTAAGGCTTATGCCAATTCGCTTTATATATGTGCCATTTCCGTTGCACATCAAGCTTTTCACAAAAACAAGACCAAATAAACACAATAAACAAAATACGCGCGGCATCTTCCAATTACACTGGCTGGTACTGACTAACAACACAATGCATGTCACACTAATTAGCGATCGCAAATTACTTCGTGTGATTAGAGCGGCAAGTACGCTGCCTACTGATATGTTTATGGGACAGTGCACATGGAAACATGTCCGGAGCAGAAACGACAGCATACACGATGCCGCACAGGAAATGTCGAAGCTTCAATGCGAAATGCTCTAACAGCAAATTTTGTGTTGCAAATATTGAGGTTTTTTTTTTCTATTATATTTGTTAATGTGTATTCAATTTATTCCCTGTGCTTATATTTCTTTTTTCTTTTGCCCAATTCTGATAGGAGGCCCCCCACAGTTTATACTTCTGGGCCTCCTTCTGAAAATGTTGCACCTTCATACATGTATATGTATCAGGAACGTGAATATTTATAGCCATACTTTAGGGCGCACACGTTGCACCGGTGAGCAAACATGAACTCAGATGAGTAATCAATGTTTTGGATCCGCATTCTAATATATAACTAATTTCCATATATGTATGCCACGACGACCCACCAGACCGTTATCGATCCCAGCATAACCAGATGGCAGATCAATAGGTGGTCTGAATTCTGCATAAGCCTATCGTATTACTAGAGGTAGAAACCTCAGTTATTGACGTGTCACGTACTTATGTAGGAACAATAACTACCCCTGACCTACTTACTAGTAATGACAACGCTTACGACCTCTCATGTACTTCAAAGACAGTAAACGATCAGTAAAATGTATACATATAGTAAAGGTGGCGTGAAGGCAGTAACTGCTGTATAGTTACTATACCTTGCTTTTTTTTTCTACGGCTTTTTTTTTTTCGTTCTTTTTAAGAGTGCACCTCGATTCTGCATAAGTGAGGCGGCCATGCTCTTGGATCACACAAGCATTTCCGGTATGCTCTTTTTTTTTTTTCTGCATACAAATTGCCGTTCTGAGATCCAGGTGCACGGCCATCTCGCTTACACAGAATCGTCAGACCGGCATTGTGGTTTCAGGAATAACATTAAAACTTGTTCAGTTTTCACTCTATAAAAGAAAAAAAAACTGAACGTCTGTACTATTACACTGCCGGGGCAACAAATCTACGGCTCGTCGTACAGCGAAGTTGGCTGTTAACGGGAACACACGGTGCGTTAACACCGTGTGTTCCCGTTAACAGCCAACTTCGCTGTAGACAGATTAGGCGCGAATTTTTCCCCCTCTGGCAAATGAGCGAGCACCGGCTTTTAAAATCAGCAGACGACTGGCGATCGGTGCAAGGTGCTGCCGCCGTGCTTCACAACACTGCAGCACAGTGCACTGGCTCACATCGCAGCCTGCAAAATCCGTTTCAGCATACACCCAACCAGTGTCACAAGTTCGAGCGTTCGTTAACGCATACGGACATTCGCCTTCCAAAAGAAGCCCTGCGGTTAAAAGGACGATGGGAACGATAACTAATCATCGAATTAAGTAAGTGTAGACGACGGGCAGTTGGACAAGTACTGGCGAAGCCGAAAAAAGAAAAAGAAGTACGCGGAGCAGGGATAAGGGTGCAGTGTCGACAGATGGACTAGAAGACACAGCTTCACAAAAGCAAACAGAGATAGAGACGGCGAGTGCCGTATAGATTGCGCGATACGGCGCGTCCGTTAAGTATACGTTATAAACTGTCCCGGCAATTACTCGTCGCCAACCTAATTCAAGGGGGTGATGCAATTAACAGTCCCAATACTTATATATAAAGGGGTGAAGGAGACCCAAGTTGCGAATCGACGACTGCTCGCGAATATATGCCGCAGATTTCGGCACACGCAATGCACGGTATATATATATATTAAACGGGCATATAACGTAGACAGGAAAACGCGAAACGATAACAGTGCATGCAACCCGCTAGCTATGGGTCACAACAAAAGCGGGGATACGGGGTAAAGCTCGATATATCTAGACGAAACGGCGCTATAGCGTCGCGGGGTCCACATCTGTTGCTCGACGCATAAACCAGGGCGCGAATCTTATCTGCACGACTCGTCAGTTTTCATTAGGCGCGCGCACAGACTGGGACCGGTATACGAAATGCCCGCGTGTGCCGTTTCAAATGAGCACTGGGCAGCACAAATACAACAACAAAACACACCGCGACTCGAGATCTTTATGTCGATTATGCGCAAACGCGTCGCGGGTTGGCGTTGTTGGCTAACGTTAATTAAGGGCACGTTCACGAGTGTATGAGGGGGGGCCCCCTCGGAGAATTTCAGTGGGCGGGCTACACTTATCACTTCCCATTACGTGGCGCCTCGGAATGGCACCGTGCATTGACTCCGACGGTTTCTTTTTCTTTTATTTTTTTATGTTTCTTGCACGTCTGCCGTTTTCCTCGTTCACCGCGATCCGTCATCCGCATCGGACAACCGCCATTTTGCTGCCGTTGTTCTTCTTCACAAAGGTTATACGCGAAAGAAATTGTCCTTAGGCACGCGCGCTTCGCTTGTCGCAACTCTGATTGCCGCGAGCGCGCACGCGTGCCTGTATATCCATCAGGCTTTTTTCTTATTATTCTTTTTTCATAATCACGCCAAAACAGCGCCGCATATAAGCTGCAGCAGTGGAAAATTGTTTTCAACTGCACCATCGCGCACAATTTGTCCGCATGACAAACGAACGGGTCGATCGCGGGCGGCGGCGGTCATTTGTCCCACGCCGCGTGTGGTCCGCAATTAGGCCCGTTATAATGGTGGACACGCCGATGTGACGTCATCGTGGTCACACTGGAGGTCATCGTCCATCGCGACATTCAAGCGCCGACCTTATTACGAGTACCCGAGTTACGGTTAAAAAAAGAAAAAAAGAAAGCAGGTACAGCAATTTCGTTACAGCATAGGTTCCACCGCGGTGGTATATGTTCGATTTAACATGCACGGCGTGAACTATAGTTCTAGGGAGTTCAGACGAAAGTGCTGTCGGTGCTGCACTCATGCAACGCAAGTTCGATAAGTGCCGGCCTAGCACGACACTATAGCGCCTAACTGAAACGAATGCAGTAGAGCAGGTAGTGCAAGCGTTTTGCTAATGCTCCGCACTTCGCACCTGTTTGTTCGCGTTGATCCAGCTGTTGTTACTTGCCTGCACGCTTTTGAGAGGTGTTGGGTGCACAAGCTGGCTAATTGCATTGCAGTATGGATTGTGTTGCACCATCTGTAGCCATGTATTGTTCGAACAATTGTCGAACTGATGGAGTCCGGCAGATTGGTTTCTGGGGTTTTACGTCCCAAATTAAACCAGCTGTGATTATGAGAGACGCCGTTATGGAGGGGCTCCGGAAATTTTGACCACCAGGGGATGGACTGTGCGATGTAAGTGAACGTTAAAATGGGCACTGGCATCGCACGGTACACGGGCCTCAACACTTCCCCTCCATGGAAATGCAGCCGCCGAGTATAGCCGCTAGACAAATGCAGACTCCGACAGCGAAGACGAAGAGTTCGACGATGATGTTCTCGCTCTTAAACTAACTAGGATACAACGCAACAGAATTCCGAGGTACTTTGAGGAAGTCTTGGCGGACGCGCGGCTCCCGTCTTCATTCGTGATATGTCGTCAGGACGCCACTGATTGACACGCGTATGTCGTCTGCTGCCATGGCTGAAAATGCTTCTGCACGAACGCCACTAGCTCTCACGTCAGTGCAGGTAGTGCAGAGATCTGTCTGAACTAACTTTGCACGATATCTACACTCGTTTGAAACAGGGCGCCATCTTGCACTGCCGGAACTAATGGTCGAGTGCGGCACAACATGAACTAGTTTCGGCAGTGCAGGTAAATCGAACGGACCTATATACTGTGGCGACGGTGCTCGGCGCCACCGAACGTCCCAACTATAAATCATGTTCCAGTAACGGCATGACCTGTGGTGTCTTTCGTGCACTTGTCTGCTATCTCTTCTGCATCTATGATGCATGCTATCACTTATAGCTATACCATATAGCTCATCTGACTGTCGTTCACCTATTATCCACATATCAATGCACTGGGACGCCGCAGCACCATCGACGTGGCTACGCTGTTCCGATGGTCCGGTGCATCCGGGTGTTAACAGATACCGCGCAAGCGCTACGCCGCACATATTCTATGAGCAGTTTGTTATAGACGGTACACTGTACACGAATAATGGAAACACGGCTTCGCGTACGCATTCGATATAAAGCACTATTCACTGTACCCGGGTTCGTTATAAACGGACACGACTGCACTATCGTTTTCGCGAACGTTCGCCCCTATTAGGCAATGGTCACGCTCCACTCTTTGACCGTGTACATAACCAGCTTGCAGAATATACGCGACGAACCGTGAACGGCACCGTTTTGTCTGTACGCGGCAGCGTGAAACCATAAGCGTAGCCAAATGGACACGCGCGCCGTTGCTATAGCCTGCAGCGACATTTCGGAGGCAAACGCGTCACGTCGCAGGTATGTATGTAGGGCACCAACCGACGACGGGCCGAAACTTTCGCCGCTCGAAACACGCGGTGCGGAGCGAAAGGGGGAGCTTACGACCCGGGCGCCACCTGCCCGACGGGCGGCGAAGCACGTCAGGGGTCGCGTGCAAAGTGCAGAGGCCACGGCGAGCCGTTGTTTTCGTAACTTTCCCCGATCACGCGCTCGCACACACACACAGACGCACACGACTTCCCGTGGCTGGCCGGCACCGAAAGATTTCCTCGGCGGCGAGCAATAGCTTTCAGCAACCTCGGCCCTCCGAACGAACAGGTGCAGCGTGCTACATGATAAACGAGCAGCGGCCGGCTCGAAAGATCAGCGCCGCCGGCTTGCACGGCGCAAGGATCTCGGTGCGAGGAGAAAGTGTAGGCCAATCGGACGTTGCATGAAAATGGATGCCGTATTTAGTGAAGCATGCGGAGTTCACTGCCGTATATAAGGAGCCAAAGCCGGGTTGAACGCTTCAGCCCCGGACGCTTGGAAATTGGGAGCGTGGATGCAGTGCAGCATAACAATAGTACGCGCTGCATTGTATAGGCGCAGCTTCGCACTTTGAACTAATGTATAAAAAGACCCGAAAACTGCGCCCCGGCCGTTTAACGTATACCTGTTCTTTATAACAGCGGAGCTGTTTTTGCTTGCCGGCAGTCGTAATTCCCGAACAGAAAACTAGCACGGCGTTGCCAGTCCCCGCTAAACTTCGCGTCATCTAGCCAACGCCAAGTTATGCCTAGCTTAGACTAGTTTCCTAGAGGGATCGTTACGGTGGATTAGGTTCCGTGATTTGACGTCATGGCTATAGTCACGTAAATTGGGTTATTTGATATGACGTCTCAGTTAGCTACGGGATTTGTGTTACGTGATATGAATACGTTACTGGTGGTGTGAACTCTATTAAGCGATATGACGCCCCATTAGCTATGCTAATTTTTTTATAGTATTCTATAGAAAAACGTGGCACATTGGACGTGTAGGAACACGCGAACGCCGGTCAGTACGAACTCCATAAGCTTCGATGACAAAAGACAAGTGATTGAGCCGATCAATAACAGGGCTACAGAACACACTGTTAGAGGACAGCGGTATTGAAACCACGGGAGACCGTCATCCGTGTAAAACGATAAAGGGGCAGTGTATATACCCTGAGGACGATCACACTTGGCGAAATCGTGTCGCCTTTGGTGGGCGCCGACAGGCCATTTTAATGGAAGACGAGCTAGTATAGTCGATTTGTCATTCGCCACGCGAGATCCTACGTCACGCAAAGCAACGCCACTGCCTTTGGCGGTCAACTCAGAGCAAGACCCCGAAAAGAGTCGCCGCGCACTCCCTTGCAAACGGCGTCTTGAACGCGGGGGCGCCGTTCAGTGCGCATTGCTCGCTCGAGCGACGGTCACCGTCGAGATGGTGCTTACATTATGCAAATGGAATCCGTAAAGAAATCCCGCCGCTTTCATAGCGCCCGAAATGCTCACACAGCAGGGGTGCGCCTTCAAGGGCTTTAGCGAAAGTCTCATTTTTCAGAACCGGGCCACGGAGGCGCGTCCTCTGCATTTGTTCCCTCGGTGCCGCATGTCCCGGTTCCTCCCTGCTTGCGACACACGACTTTCAGCATTGCTGACACAGGTACTACAGGACCCGACGGCATGCCGACGGCAAAGCGGCGAAAGCAGCTGCAAGCAGCAGCCGACGGCTCGGAGCGCATGCCGATGAGCGGGGACACCTGCGTCCGAGAGGGGCCTGCCCGTTCTGCGCCGGTTTCCAACCAGACCTGGCCAGCAGTGCCATCATTCAGTTGCCACAGCTCGACGCTGACGGGAGCGAAGGATGTGCGGCTTACACACTCTGACGCTCGTCTCGCCAATGCTGCACGAGACACTGCAGGAAAGAAGCGCGCTTTCAAGCAAGCGCTCCCATGTCGTGTAGGTGACCTTGGTGGTTCCATGGGGGATGGTCATCCCATGGTGCAGGGTTCCATGTTCATGTGCGTTAATTAACAAACTCTCTACGACTTTACATGGCTGCGAATTAACTTTTCTGTGGATTTTATGGTGACGTAATTCTTTTTTGTGAGCGTAGACTACATTTTTTTCCTCCCTGTTATATACATGTACAGTGCTCACGGATTGAAATGGGACATGTAAACATTGAGTTAAATCAGCTAAAATGTGCAATTGTTCGCTTTAACCGTGTCATGTAGCTGCGAATCTGACCTGTGACGGTAGTGTTCTTTCTCGTGCAAGTATATATGAACAAATTTTACACCGCTGCTACACGAATTGTAGATTGTAGAAGCAAGAGTATCTGCATTACTTAGCCCTAACTTATCCCATTTCGATCCTTGAGTACTGCACACATAAGGTTCATGCCTGAGTCATAAGTTTTCAGTTGAAAGTCAACGCTTGTTCGTCTTCGCATCTTTTCTTGTGTTTCGTTTTTCTGCGCTTGTACTATACGGTCATTCGCAGAGCGAGTTCGGCTCGTACAACAGAAAGAAGGTTTTATGCAAATTAGCGTGAGATCTGCAACCCACGCCGCATTCGCAGCAGAGTTGGGTGACCGGGGGAAAGGCTTTTGTAAGAGAAGCCAGTTTCTGTTGCAAGTTTCTCTGGCTTGTCCGCTCTTATTGCGCCGCGCGCCTTCTTTCCCCATGAATGCTTACCCAACGCCATTTAAGCCCTTATAAGAAAGAACCAGCCGCTACTGTGCCAATCGATTCAGCCAAGAAGGCATCAAGCCCTTCAGCCGGAAACGCCGCTGCGGCAGAGCGCGATGGTGTCGTGTGCAGCAAGCAAGCGATTACGGGCATGCTCAGAGAGCGAGGGAAAAAAAGTTTCAGCAGTGGCGCCACCAGAATATATTTTGCCAATAATCACAAATGTCGAAGTTTTGAGTGCCAGTACACCACGACACGATTACCAGGAGACACGCGGATAGAGGACTCCGGAAATTTCCACCACCATCAAAAAACGCGTCCGCAGCGGCCGGGATCGATCTTCACCATTCATTACACCACCGCGTCGGCGTCTGAAGCAGCTCTGACCAGCTATTCCGAACCAAGTTCGAACACTCAAAGCATTTGTTGTCATGCGGGCTTTAACGTCCCAAAACCAGCTCTGATTATGAGAGACGCCGTAGAGGAGGTCTCCGGAAATTTCGACTACCTGGGGTTCTTTAACGTGCACTGACATCACACAGCACACGGGCCTCAACATTAGACTCGAAGCATATAGTAGTATTTTTTCCTTTCACCATACATTCGGCTGTCTTCAAAACGACGGCACGCAGTGCCTCGGGCATCAAAAAAAAATAAATAAATAAATAAAAAATAAAACAAAGCGACCGTATCCAGTCTTCGGGGGACCCAGAGTACAACAGTCCACGGCATCAAAACGACCCGGACAACTCGAAGAAGCTCAACCAGAGTAGAGAGAGAGAGAGAGAGAGAGAGAGAGAGAGAGAGAGGGGAGGCTGACCGACCGGAAAAAAGTTGCAAAACGGGAAGCGCGCGGCCATAAACAAGAGCCGGCGCGAGACGAGGGCGCGGCGGCGGCCGAGGACACCGCCGCCACCGGAACGGTCGCCGTGTGCGTGCACCGACGCCGCGGCAGCCGGTGCAGCACTGCGCACGCGGAGTCAAGCGTGCATTATCATGAGGGAGAGAGCGGGTGCAATGACACCGCGACGTCGCGAATGCCTTCTGCCGACGCTCCCTCGACGCGCGGAGATTCTCGGGCACTCCGTGATTTGCAAGTTATTATGCGCGCACGGGCCGGCCGTAATACGCGTACCTACTTATACATAGGGCCACGGCGGCTACGTGTGTATATATACTATACTCGGGCGTCGCGTCGACGGGCGGTGCCCCGCGCTCTCGAGACAGAAATCGCCCAGAAGCGCGCTGCTGCTTCTGAGAAGATCGGCGCGAGGAGGTGAAGCAGCGAGGCAATGTTTTGGTGTTTCTGACAGCACGCCCATGCTTCCGTTTCACCTTGGGGAAGAGTCTAGGGAGCTTTAGCAGCGGTGGCTTACCGTACGGTATGTACGGTAATGCCGTACCGTAGTGGTTGGCACGTAGAAATTTTAGCTCGTGAGAACTTTCTCAGCAAGTTTTATCAGCTTATGACGTTTCCATGCTCCCCAAGCAACTAGTGCAGCGCTTTCCGACTAAAATAGCCGCTTGCCGACCATGACAGTACGGCATTACACTCACTCCCGTACGGTAAGCCGGCGCTGCTAAAACTCCCTAGTCTTAGCAGCGGCGGCTTGCTGTGTACGTAAGGTAGAGTAATACCGTATACTATCGCAGTAGCCATGCAGGCAGCCATTTTATAGTGGGAAAAAAGAAGTGCGCGTGTTGCTCGATACACACGGTAACGTGGTCAGATGATTAAAGTGGCTGATGCAGCACGTGCCGACCACTATAGTACATACACATTTTTTTACACAACGCCCCACCAAACATCCCCCCCCCCCCCCAAGCACACACACACAAACACACACACGCCCCGGAGTTCTCCACCTAACCAACAGCTCCGTATCCGCAACACCCAGCCTTCTGGTTGCACCGCGGGTAACACGTGTTATCTCCCCCCCACCCCGAAGAAAAAGAAGAAAGGAATCGAAACTCTGCATAAACCGCCACGACATGGTGTTACCTTACGGTACAAACGTTAATTAACACCAGGTCGTCGAAATTTCCGAAGCACTCCACTACGGTTCGCCCCGTAATCACGCCGTGGTTTTCGAAAGGAAAAATTCAATGATTATTAGCTACCATTCCACTACGCCAAGAACACCGCTCTTCCAGCAGCAAGATGACCGAACAAAAAGTAAATACAAGTAGAGGCGTCCCCACCTCAAGCGCCGCGGAAACTCGGCATGACGTCAGAGATTCTGACGGCCGGCTGTCTACCAGGACCTACGTAATCTTTATCGATAAAACTAAACAGGCTTGACATTGAAAGTTTCAGGAAATTTATCAACGTATCGCCAAAATGAGACAACGAAAGACTAGTGTGTTATGCATAATTAATGTTCACGCGCTGGGCTTTTGACTTCAGATAGAAAACTTATACACACAACGTAACTGTATTTTTAATTAACCAACCTGTAGGGTGGCCATGTTAACGACAAGAACATTCTGCAAAGAATAGTTCACTGCTTTGCGACGATTTAGTGTTGGATTTTAGCACCATTTTTCAAGTGCACCCCTTTACATAAAAGGTCACGAGCGTTCTGGCCGTACCAAAATGGGACCGGGAATCGAACCGGCGACCTCATTTTCCAACAACACAACGCCAAAGGTACTAAGCAACTGCACCGGGAAAAAGAAAAAGTACGGAGAGGTCACGCTTAGTATCGTTAACCGTTATCCAACGCGTACACTAATTGATGAACGATGCCCGCCCAGAATGAATGGACGTCGTCGTTCGCCGAACAATGAGCAGCGAGGAACGATATGGAAACGCGGAACGGCTTCCTTTCATGCACCCATACACATCTACGCGCCGATAAAGAACAAACGGCGCGAGGTGCATTGTGCGCCGCGTTCCACCACAGCGGTTTAGCAGTTACAGATAGAAGATAAAAGAAAGAAACCCGCAAGCTCGTCCTCATGCGCGCTCGTAAAAAAAGGAACGAGGGTGTGGTCTAAGGAGGTATTTCTCACCGCGCACCGGCAACGTAAACAGTGCCGCACTATCTCCATAGCACAGTTAAAAAGTCAAGAGCGAACTCCTCAGGCCCTAAACGGAACTCGATGAGCCATTTGATCTCGAACGGGCTCGCAGCGAAAGAGCGTTGCGCGCGCATCATCGCCATCGCCATCAGAGCTTCTTTTTAAACCGCGCGGTGCCTGCGGACGACGCCTTATCGGCGGCGGCGGAGCCCAGGCGCAGTGGTGCGTGGCCTATATCTTTTATAGACGCGCGATTCCCACGGCGTTGAAAAGGCCGTGCTCGTTGCCTCGCGAGAGCTGAGTACGGGGAAGCGGTACATTACCGCAGCGGGCGCATAGGAGCCTTCTTTTGTTTCGCACAAAGCGCCGAGGAAGAACGAGCGAGTCGTGCAGAAGAGCCACGAACAAAGTATAGTAGTACCCCGTGCCTGTCAAATCGCGTACGCGTAAGCATACGCCGAGTGGAAGCTTGTGCGAGCGCGGGTTGGGCAAACAGAAAATCCCCTCGGTGACGTACGTGGCCCCAGCGACGGCGGACGTACAGCTCGTCAAGTGGCCGTGAAGGAGAGAGAAAAGGGAGAGACCCGTTGCGCACGTCACGTTCCAAGGGTGCGACCGCGAGCTCTCCTGAGGTAACTCTAGCGAAAATTCCGCATATATGACCGTGTCAAGTATTGGCATATAGGGCGATTGCCGACCCACCCTGGTGTGGACAGAACGCAAGATAGATAGCCCGTGTCCGTATGCCGTCATATTTGCCGAATTCGGGACACAGCCATATATGACAATACAAGGACTGTTATCATCATCTGCCTGTTTTAAGTCCACTGCAGGACGAAGGCCTCCCCCAGCGATTTCCAATTTGTTCTATCCTGGGAGAGTTGGTCCGGATGCAGTGATTATTAGCAGCCTCCGTTGCTTCACAGACAGGGCTGACCGCCGTCGTGGTCAGATGTTGTGCAGCCGCTGGACATTGGGGGCCTGGGTTCAATTGTAGACATCGTGTGGAAGTCAGGCCCGTAGCGGGGGGGGGGGTTGCCCTAGGGGCCTGGGCCCCTCCCGAAATTCACAAAATTTAAACCTACTAATAACGTCGCATTTAAAAAGTCAATCTATACGCACTGCGATTTTTGTCAAATACAAATAATGAAAATAGATGTTTTTCTCATAAACTCAAGCAATTCAGCTAGTGCCCCCCCGAAAAATTTCCTGGCTGTGGGCCTGGTGGGAGGTTGTGGCCAAGTACTGCACCAGGGAGGCCAATTCCTGTTCTGGTGTAGGAGTGAGTCGTAGACAGCAGTAGGACTGAGAGCCTTTCAGGTGCCCAAACGTCACGGGGCCCATCCACCGACGTAAGGACTATCGTCGGCGCTAGGGTCTCCGCGCGGTTGTGGACCTGTAGAAGCTCACACATGCATTCTTGCCCAAGAACTGTCATAAAAGATTCTATCACAAATTAGGCAAATATGACCACATACAGACAAGTACCACATGTAGCTCGATATGCATGCATGGACCATATCAGGAATTGGGTGTATATGGATGGCTATATAAGGCCCGCGTCCTTATGCGGCCACATTTTTTTGCCCAACTCGTGATGCATCCATATTGGGTATAATACTCTATCGCAGATTCGGGCAAATATGATGATTTACGCACACGCGCCATAATAGCCCGATACTCCCAGTTCCTGATAAGGCCATGTATGGCAGTTTTGTAAGGAAACCCATGGGCCTGGTACTTCTATGGACTGCAGTGGCGACAGATACATAGATATAGGAAAAACTCTGGTTCATCCAGCGCTCTTCTCATTATTTGTCTTTCTAACCGCTTCAATTCTTTCCTACACTCCGGTAAGAGCTATATGTGCATCAATAGCCTTGTTTCCAACTAGCCCAAGCAACCGCGTTTAGTTCCTGTACCTGATTTTGTATTTATTTGAGTCCTTTTGCGTCCCCGTCTTC
Organism: Hyalomma asiaticum; assembly: GCA_013339685.2. Lineage (NCBI taxonomy): Eukaryota > Metazoa > Arthropoda > Arachnida > Ixodida > Ixodidae > Hyalomma > Hyalomma asiaticum. The sequence goes on along the minus strand of CM023485.1, from coordinate 97,557,831 downwards.
GGTAAGCGCAACCAAAACCAGCACGTATATTCAACCAGAGTTTCCAGGCCCCGGCCTGTCGCATTTACAGTGGAGGCGGCAATGGCAGAGGCCCATGTACTGTGCCGTGTCAATGCACCTCAAGAAAAAGCTCCAGAGGGTCAGAATTCCTGGCAACTTGCGCTACGGCGCGTCTCGTAATGACATCGTACTTCTCGCACATAAAACCCAGCAACTATTATTGTAAAACCTAAAGAAGAGGCGTTGCGAAAGCCCGTGCCCCCGAAAGAGCGCTTCACACGCAGTATATGGACAAGCGAAACGCTCGCAACGACAGCTGACCAACAATAACAACAGAAATATAATATCTAGGGCGAAAAAAGAGAGAGAGAGAGAGAGAGAGAGCGGTATAAGGTGGTGAGATCCTTCAGTGGCGCGGCCGTGAGACCTAACTATTGGGTGGGGCCTAAGCGCTGGACCGTTGAGCGCGTAGTTGCCGACCAGTCTGTCGCAGCGCTGGTCAGCGTCTCCTTATCTCAGCATGCGCCGTATAGGCCAGGGCGACCCCATTTGCCCGGCCATTTGGACCGTCGTCGCCAGCAATAGGCCGCGGCGCAAAGTGGCGCGTGACAAAAGCTAGCCCACAGGAGGACAACGCCTCCACCACGTCCGAGCCACGGAACGCGTGCGACAGTGGCGGCGTAAGCTGTCCTATCTATATACGCAGCAGGTGCCCCACGCCGTACTATATAATATAGCCGCCATTCAGGGGCCCGGAGGGCCATTGTGCTCTGACGGCAGAGGGCGCCACACGGCGGATCTCCGGTGGAACTAGACAGCCGGGCCGCCGCCATTGTGTCCCGGTCTCCGAGACGTTGGATACGCGCGCATGAATGGATAAAGAAATCTGAAAGAGAGCAGCAGTGACCCAAGCGCTTGTCCTTGCAGCCCTGAGAAAATTCTGAGTGCCGGGCACATATGTAAAAAAAATTCATAATAAAAATAAAAATTCAGGCCGGCAGTTCCACGCCGCGAGAACCGTTCGAACGGCGAAGCTGTTCTTTCATCGCTATTAGTGACGTGACTGGCACGGGTGTCAAGTGATTTGGTGTCGTGACGTACGAGTTGTGCTTGTCATACCACCCTTCATCTGTTATCTACCGACCGTAAATGATCTCTCGCCATGCACTTCTTTCTTTCTTCCTTTCTTTCTTTCGCGTTGTGAAAATGCAGCCGCCGCTTCGTGGCGGCCGCATTTCCTTTTCTTTTTCTTTTTTTTCATATATGCCCGGCACTCGGAATATTCTCAGGACAAGCGCCGGGTCCTTGCAGCTCACTTGGAGACTTTTTTTTTTTTTTTTCATGCACGTATCCAACGGCTCGAAGCCCGCCTCTTCAAGCTAAACTTTTTCTACGCTTTATCGCACACTGGCCTTCGCATAATCGGTATCGTACAGCAGTGAGTTGAAAGAGGGTCGATTTTTTTTATTGATCTCTGGTGTTTTCCGTCCCAAAACCACGATTTGATTGTGAGAGACGCCGTAGTGGAGGGCTCCGGAAATTTCGACCACCTGGGGTTCTATAACCTGCACTGACATCGCACAGTACACGGGCCTCGACATTTCGCCTCCACCGAAATGCAGCCGCCGCGGCCGGGATTCGATCCCGCGACTCTCGGATCAGCAGCCGAGTACCATAGCCACTAGACCACCCCGTGGCGGGGCAGAAAGAGGGTCGAAAAGAGCTAATTCGTTTCTACATCCTGCGCGTGACAACGAGATCACCCGACGCACGGGATATTCTCGGCTCCGAAGAGCTAAATGGTACAGGTAGCCATGCTTGCCACGCCGCGGTGGTCTAGTGGTTATTGGGACTCGACTGCTGATCCGAAGGTCGCGGGATCGAGTTCCGACCACGGCGGCTGCATTTCGGTGGAGGTAAAATGCTAGAGACCCGCGCACACTGTGCAATGTCAGTGCGCGTTAAAGAACACCAGGGTGGCCGAAATTTCTGGAGACCGCCACTACCGCTCCTCTCGTGCATGTTCATATGGCGGTTTTGGGATGTAAAACCCCACAAATAAATAAATAAATAAATAAATAAATAAATAAATAAATAAATAAATAAATCTTTCGTGCCCCCTTGGCAGCTTGACGGGAACCGTATCGTCGTCCTCATTGATACAACTCCCACCAATAAACATAACCAGGTGGCGACAGCGTATGACTCCATGACAGGACATGAGCAATTTCGCCAAGGCATGTTTCAGCAACGAGCTATATCCTTCGCGTTTGGGAGAACACGCATGCGCACACGTCTTCGACGGCACTGGGTGCAGTTACAGAAACCTCTTCAAGCTCCCCCTCCCCTACTCTGACTTTTGGTATCTACTGCGCAGGAAGAGCAGTATTGGGAGTGTTACAAGCGAACAAACTGGACAGCAAAGTTTGACAACACATTCCCGTTTGTTGACGCCGCTCCTAAATTACGCCGTCCTGCTGTCTCGGCCGTCCTCGAGATCTGAAGCTTGTGGCCGCTCCATATGAAAACACTTCGTAATCTTATTACGCGCATAAGCATGTCGAACAAGTGTTCGCTACATTCGGCGGTATCACCAAGTGGACATCAGAAGCAGCCCTGCTCCTTTGAAAAAAAAAAAAAAAAGAACTGACATAGAATTAGGGAGGATGACCAGGAAACCTTTAAATATAGAAGACTACATATAGGAAAAAATAGAGTGACTAAATAAAATACCACTTTTATTTATTTATTTATTTATTTATTTACTCTCATACCCACAGCGCCATCAGGCATTACAGTTTCTACTGCCCAATCCCTGGCGCGCGTCCATCATCCTAAATATGTATATCATGGGTGCGCAACAAACAACAACCGCGCAACGAGAACGGAAAACCTCGTGGGCCATAAGCATATAATCTCGTCTGTGCGCACACTACATACAGATGAAGGCACACGCGTGGCAAAAAGCGACTCGTACGTCATATCGTCTCGGAACAAAGCTGTCTTTCCTGCGCGGAAGTCTTTCGTATCCGCCTTGCGTGGCGTGACGCCATGGGCCGTGTGGGAAGCTCTGGCAGGTTGATTATAGATCACACACGGGGAGGATGGAGGCTGAAGGAGCATCCCTGCCGGACAGCCATGACCCCGGAAAGAAGAGTATATATGGCGGTTCTATACAGTCGCCGTCGGCGGTGCTGTTGTGCCTCCATAAAATCATACCGCTGGACCCGTATCGGACCGATCGGGCGAGGAGGGTGAGAACCGTCGTATCATACCGCGGTTGCGCATGCGCGTCCGCCCGAGAGCCGCAATCCACGGCGCGAGCTCCAGAGACAGAGATCGAGAGCCGGCTGGGTATGGAGTAATAATAATTTTGCACCACTGTGTAAGTAGTTCGTCCCTGGACGTATCTGGTGCGTTGGGCTTCAGGTTTCCAAATCGAAAGGCTCAAGCAGCGGAGGAGGAGCTGCATGTAAGAATGCCATGGAGGAAGGGGGAAAAAAAACCTGGGACAGGGCGTCACGTAACAACCTCGAAGCCTAGCCACACACACACGAAATGAAATTAGAGAATCATGGGAAATGAGCCCTGTCACGTGACAGGAAAACAGATTATTCTGAAGCGCCACTGAAAGTCACCGCGTTAATTCAAACAACCTCGAGTGGCCCGACCAGCTGAGTGGGCTCAATCTCATCCTATAGGGCACCGCCCATACGACGTCAGAAGTTGGCTTGCAGAAGCTAGCGGAACCACTCGACGACAACTTCTAGCTATCTTATTTTTGTTTCCTGCATGGCTGATGCCTACGACGAAGTTACATGTGTACAGTGCGGAACGAGTTACGTGTGTACAGTGCCAGCTGGCGTTCTCCTTGCAAGCTGCTTGCTAGAATAGAGTTACATTAATGTATACTCAACAGAGGGCACGTAGGGAACTGTGCCAAGATGAACGGCAGCTCACCAGCTGGACGAATGCAATTGCAACACCTACCAAGGAATTCATGTGTTTACGCTGCAACACACCACGACCAATAACGTGCCGTCACAGAATTTTTTTTGTTGAGTTAAGGTTGTAGAAACCCACAACTCAAGACGTTCACAAGTATGCATACTGAATGTTGGGCGAGCTGTTATCCTTCTTGCGGTTATGAAATGTTCCGTCATGTGGGTGTAGCAACCGACAGACGCACCTCCATCACCCAACTTATTGTACGCAAGACTCACGCAGGGGAGCAGAATCATTAAAAAAAAACTACAGTAGTAAATACGCGGGAGGGGCAGAATTGTTAAGAACTGCAGTAGTAAACAGTTTGTTTTTAACTTTTTGCCAGTGTATATTGACCCTTGGCGATTCACTATGTTTATCGATCTCAGCCAAGAAAAATTTCTAAGCCTGCTTCTGCTTATATGTACTTCTTTCCCATGCGTGCCGTTCTCCCTCAGGCGGACTTAGCAATTCTGAAGACTCTCTCTTATCTCCTTGTTGTCCTCTTCCGTGCACCCGTATGCCAACAGGAATTTCCTACATCGTGACGGAGCAAGGACATCACGTGACCGTATCCCGGAGTATCCAGAGGCTCGTCTTTCATCACACAAGCTATATAAGGCTATAAATGTATATACGGTATATCGCGCAGCACATATACGGGTGCGCGCTGCGTGCCAGCGGCGTGCCCCGTAGCCGACTCCACAGCTACACATACGCCTCGTTTCCATCCTGTCAAGAGAACCGAAAAGATGATACACGCAGGCGCTACACAAAAAAGGAAAAAAAAAAAAAAGACACGTTGAGCTCACGCCATCAAGCCACATAAACACGCGATCATCTGACCCTTCGTGTCATCCGTGCGTGTGAGGGCGCCAAACAAACGGATAAAAGAAATAACAATGAAAATAAATAAATAGAATTGCTCCTTGTGGGCGAACACCGATACGCTGGAGGGTAACAATCAGAGAAACCCCCTCAAGATGGCGGCCGCCGTCGAAGAGCGCCGTGCCGCACAGTCGAGTATTTGTGCGCTCAAGAGCCGCACGTTAATCCTTCCGATTGGTTTGCTGCGTGTCGAACCGCATGCTCCACGCCGCCGGCTATCTCAGCAGCCCATAAATTTGGCGTGTATGCACAGCTGGGTGCTGTGAACCCACCCGCAAGACACGTGCACGATGTGTGAACACTGCGGCGAAGCGGCTGCAATAGGAACAAACCACGGGTCAAAGTAACATATCTTTCTATTCCGTCTACGCAAGTACTATTTGCAATGACTGAGTGAAGTCGCAAATAGTAGAACGTTTCATGTTATCTGAATTGCTATGATAAATAGTTAGCGACTATAGAATGTTGGTTTGCGTGAATATCGAGGGCACGGGGTCGAATCCCGGCCGGTGGAAGAAACCATTAGGACGAAATGCAACACACACACACACACACACACACACACACACACACACACACACACACACACACACACACACACACGCACGCACGCACGCACACACACACTGTGGCTTTCACTTTCTGTATTGAATCCATCGTGGCGAAATCTATGAAGATAATTGATGATTGATTTGTGGGGCTTTACGCCCCTAAACCACCTATGATTATGAGAGATATGCCGTAGTGGAGGGCTGCGGAAATTTCGACCACCTGGGGTTCTTTAACGTGCACTGACATCGCACAGCACACGGGCCTCAACATCTCGCCTCCATCGAAATGCAGCCGCCGCGGCCGGGATTCGACTCCGATTTGCTGAGAAGGAAATGGACCTGGGTGGGGCATGCGTAAGTTAGATAGCCAGGAGCAACCGAATGGACATCGAGGTATGAAAGACGCAGTCGGGAGAGGAAGCAAATTAAGCTCGCAGGAACAAAACGAAATCACGTCGCACAAGATGGGGCGAATGGGAGAATCATTCGGAGCCACCTTCCTTTCGCAGTTCACATAGGCTGAGGACGACTCATATGTTTCCCCTAAAACCTTTATGGCCTGACTGTTATTGCTGAACCGGCAGACTATACGGCGAAACCCGGTGCTCCGGAACTACGCAGTGCGTTGACTACAGAAAGATACTTCGTTATAAAGCGACAATAAGGACAAGGTGATTTCGTTATAGCGGAGCTTTAGATTCAGAGGCGACGCTATACAGCACCACAATGGTGGCAAGTCTCACTCGAGCACTCTTTGGGGCAGCACTCTTGAGCCGAGCACAGGGACGGCATCCGACCATTTGACGCTGCATGCAACGTGCTTCTCGAATTGGGAGTTGTGGCCGAAGGGAAGAGTAAGCGGAAATCAAAAGCAACAGGCGAAGATCCCCGACGCGTCTTCGGCCACAGCCAACTCGCGCGTGGTCGGCCATGCGTGGCGTGCGCCGCGGTGCTTGCCGAAGAGTGGCCGCCGAAGAGGGCGAGGGAACAAAGGATTCCCTCCTTTCCCGCCACTGTGCGCGCATCGAAGCCGCTCAGCCCGCCGATATGCACACACTTTGCGCGAACATAAAACACGCGCCGCTGAGCGCGTCGAAAGTGTGCGTGCGCAGTGTGTGAGAGTTTCTGGAGTGTTTCGATGGAAATCGAAAGATGAAAGCCTCGCTGTGGTCTCGCCGTCGAACTTCGGCGGTCGTTGGTTGGCGCTGAGTTTGCTTTCGGGCAATGCCACCATCTACACATCAGGCTGGGGGCCCGTAGGGCACTGACCGTTGCATCCGGACGCCTTGCCCCTTTAAATATATCAAACAGGAACTAATGAAATCGAAATGGAGGCATTCTCTTTTAGTGAGCAACCACACCTACAGAAGGCTGCGCGATTTTCTACGGTTTATTTTTAACTCGTATTCGTAAAAACATCGCACGATAAGAATGTTCCTAACAGAATACATTATCCAATATTAATGCACGGCATATGGACAGTGACGCAGTATGACCGAGCGCAAAGAGCACTTACGAACCAGACGGTTTATGTAAACGGCCTTTTATTTTCTTTCTTTCTCGCCGTCATTATAAGAATTATCAAAAAAAATAAAAAAGAAAAGAATGTTCCGGCCCTTGATACTGATCTGTATAGCGATTAGATAATTGATGCGGGATTCAGAGTCCGAATGTCTAACGAGAGCTTTTAGTGTTGATGCAGCAAGACGACTGCGACAGCGGAGAAAAAGAAGTCCATGGAAAAGCAATCCATTTAGTTATTACACCACGCCCTACAGCCGCGGTGGTCTAGTAGTTATGGTGCTCGATTGCTTATCCGAAGGGTGCTACTTCAACTCCGTAGGCGGCGGTCGGCAGTTTCGATGGAGCCGGAAATGCTAGAGGTTCGCGGACTGCGCGTTGTCCGTGCACTTTAAAGAGAACCCCAGATGGCCAAATTTTCCTGAGCCCTCCACGACGTTGTTTCTCTCCTTTCTACTCTTTCACTTCTTTTCTACAACCCCCACAGACGTTGAACCACGCTTCCGCAAAGGCTTTACAAAATTGCGTCATTTCGTTAGCCTAGCCTGTAGTAAACCAGACCGAACCACACTAAGGATTTGCGCGCACGCCACTTGGGAGTCACAAACGCCGAAAGGGAAACATCCTATAGTTAGACAATAGAGAATAAAGTCGCACATAGCACAGCACCTCCTCAGCATCGAAGTGAGTTCAGGTGAGAACGGGAGCTCCCAGCTCGTTACGTTCATAGTCCAATCAAGCCTCCTGTACCACCTGCCTCTTCGCAGAAGCGGAAGAGTGCTGTCGCTTTCTCCTTTTCCTTTTTTGTTTTTCATGTTCATACGGTTTTCGAGCCTATCTTGCCTTCCGTTTTCTTCTTTCTTTCTAGGGAGCCACATTAAAGGGACCGCCACGACAAAGGGACAAAGCCGTCGAGTTGAAACGGGCTCCTGGTATTCTCTTTCTTTCCGGGAAGCCTCATGGAGGATGCCCTGCCTCCGTGCTTCCAGCGGTGTCCTCGGAACGCGAGGCGTTCCCATACAGATCGGCGAGACCAAGGGAGACAAACGAGCAGCCCGCCAGGAGGCGGCGCCGGCGGCGGCGTCTTGCAGTGGGCGCGCGACAGCTCTTGACGGTTCGGCTTTTGACGAAAGCCGACTCCCCCCCGGCGGCGCTAATCCGCGGAAAAACAGCCGCCGCCCGGAAGACGAAAGGACGAGGGGTCCCACTTAGTTCCGGAAGAAGGATGTGACTGGCGGCGGCAGCCGAGACCGGCACTGATGAAGGGTTCCAGAAGATAGAGCGAACTAGACGACTGGAACGACAGAAACGAGACCGTTTCGTGGAGTACTGGACGATACGGATAGTTCCCGAACTGAGTGACGGTGCCGCCACAAGTGAACGCATCAATGGAACTCGCAGTTGGGCTACTGTTGTTGTACATGTTCGTTTACGAAAAAGTAATAGTATCAATCCGTTTGAAGCACAAGGACAAGGAAATCCGCACGCATTTCTCGGAAAGGAAGTTTCTTAGTTGACGATCGTCCTGGGTTCGAACCTGGGACCAACGCCTGTCCGGGCGCTCGCACTACCAAATGAGCTAACCAGGAGGCCAACGATCGACAGCGCGAGGGCGAATGCATCGACAACTTGAAGCACAAGGGCACATGGCCGTTTAGTACGAAGTGAAGGCACACGAAATCGACACGCGTTGTGTCTGTCTTTCACGATACACACTGCACTTAATGCCCGTCTTTCACGTTTTGTATCGCCCTTCCATCGTTGCCGTATGCTAATAATAATTTCCGAGGTTTCACGCACCTAAATCGCAATGCCATTATGATACCCTCCGTAACGGGGGACTCTGAATCAATGTGTGCCGCTTGACTCTTCTTGATGGAGACTTGAAATTTGAAATTTAAATTAACGAGTGTTTTTCCTTTTTTTTTTTGCTCGCATATCTGCCCCATCGAAACGCCGCACACCGCGGCCGGCAACCGAACCCTCCTCCTAGAAAGGCGACGAACGAAGGTGGTCCGTGTAATGACATTCGCCGCGAATGTCATTACACGTCCCATGTGACAGGGGTATAAGTAAAACTTTCTTGCTGGGCGAGTTGGTTGACAACAGAGGAAGTCCTTGCAGAGGAAGAGGAAGTCCTTGCTTTGCTGTTCGCACTAATATGCCTTCGTCGCATTAGCCTGGATTTATGTTCCAACTTCAGTGTGTACGATGCATCTCTTAGATAGGCTGAAATCTATCGACACCTGCCTTAGTCAAAACTACGACTTCCCTGTATACCTCACCGGGCATCTATATCAGGCAATGGCGTCAGTTGCATCAAGGCTCTTGGCACTCGCGCACCAACCACGCACTGTATATCCGTTCACTGCACCGGGGTACATACGCTGTACGTTGTGTTATTACAGAGGGACAGCAACCTATAACGAGTGCTACCTCGCAAAAAGGCATTTTATGCTTCAGGTTTGTCTCCTCTCTTTGTGGTACACCAAATCAACAAAGAAAAAAAAAGAAGACCGTCCTCTCATACGAATCGTGCTACAAGCAGCGCATGGCCTTCAAAGGTACACAGGAAACGAAAAACATCATCGATATACCAGCAAACGCTCCCCTTCAGGAATGAAGCGGCGCTTCTGATATGGAACATAATCGAGCCTTCTTTTTTTTTCTCGATGCACGCGTCTTATTGACGGAAGTTACGACGGTCGACGACTCCCTCGGCGCACATCGTGAAACAGGAAAGCGACGGGTGAATCGGCAAACGATGCCGCCATGCTGTTCTCTCTCGTGGAGAGAGAGGGAGAGGCGGAAGGGGAACCGCCAAGTACTTCGCTAGCGTGAGCATCGCGACCTCGAGCACACCATGCCTACAAGGTTTGACATTATTATTATTATTATTATTATTATTATTATTATTATTATTATTATTATTATTATTATTATTGCTGTTATTGTTCAGATGCGAAAAACATGGGAAAGTAGGCTACTTCAGAGCCGGGTATCTCAACATTATTAAATCGATATGAAAATTCTTGGCTAGCTAGCTCTCCAGCGAAAAATGAGTGTGACAGCGTGGAAGCGTTTCCAGATGCAGTCAATGCAGCAAAAATAGTCAGAACAATTTATGACGCCAAACAAAACTGGCGCACCTTGAACGGTATAGCCACAGGTGTGTGTGTGTGTGTGTGTGTGTGTGTGTGTGTGTGCGTGCGTGTGTGTGTGTGTGTGTGCGTGTGTGTGTGTGTGTGTGTTTAAACCACATGGGGTTCTTGAAAATGGACCTAAACCTCAGTACACAGGTGTCCCTTCTTTTTTTTTTTTTCGTATTTCGCCGTCATCGATATGCAGGCGCATTCGATTGCGCGACGTCCAGCTTAGCAAGCCAACGCCCTATTAGCCGCAAAGCTGCCACGCCGGGTCACGACATAAAGTTCGTTTCCTCGATACTGCAGAACGGTAATTCGTGCACACAGCGTCACCTTATGAAAAATTTTGGTGATTTTTTATTGTTTTTCTTTGCTCGATTTATTGAACTAAACAAAACTTCTCATTCCGTTGCCAAAGAAGGGCCGAGATTCACCAAGACCCGAATCAACGGTTAACAGAGCTCAAAAGCTACAGAACAGACTGACAAGTAAATGAAATGAAGGTACACGAAACGAAATCCGGAAGGAAGACGGAGCGAATGGAGAGAGAGCTGCCAATCATCGGGATCACCGCCAGAAAAGGCGCGAAAGCAGAAGCCCAAGACCGCGCAACAGCAACCAAAGCCCCGTCCGCGCATCTCGCAATCCAGCAGCTTCCGCGCGCAACGGGTGCCCAGACGACGGGTGGTCGTCACTGTATTATCATCGGGCGCACTCTCCGAACATGCCCGTCGTAGCATTCCAAGTCTACGGCTTCGCTGTTTGTTTGTTCGTTTGCTCGTTTACTTAGCTTATTTCTTGTCTTACTCTGGCTGCTCCGATTGGAAGGTCATGACCACGGCGCTCCAAGCTGAGGCATCTACACCCGGGAGAGCTGTGCGTAAACGAAGGCTCCAGAAAAGGTACGGCGCGGCAAAGGCACAAAAAAGAAGAAGAAGAAGGAACGAGAGGAAAGTTTAGAAAGCCCGCCAGGCATATAACAACACATCGGCCGGTCATCAATCAAAACTTGGAGCAGGACGACCAAGGTCGTTATGCTTTTTCCCCCTTCACTCTGTTTTCTCTTCCGGGTTTTGTTTCTTCGATGACGAGATGGGAAAAAAAGCGAGGGGGGAAGGGGGTGAGGTACGTGCTCCGTATGTGCACACACGGCCGCCGGCGATGCGAGGAAGGAAACGCGCGAGCCGTATCCAGAACGAGCGCGGCAGGTGAAGAGCAAAGGCCGCGTCCGCCCGCCAGCGAGCGGGCAAACAAACAAAAGCGAAACTATACAAGCCGGGGAACTGCGGAGGAAATAAAAAAAGAAGACCTTTGACCCTGCCGCAGCGTGCCTTCCACGGAAAGCGGCAAAACACACACGCAGGCAGGGGAGCCGCCGCAAGAATGGAAGAAGGTGGACACGGCCTCAGCGGGAGACGTTATGGTCCGAGAAAACGATGACGAGTACGGTGCGCCGGCTTGCTTACTTTAGCCGCGGGGCCGGCCGCCTTCTTTTTTACCGCGGTCGTTTCCCTCCCGCCTCATCTTCTCTATATCAGTGTTGTTCTTTCTTTTTTTTTTTTCTGCCCAAACAGTCGGCAATGCAATGAACTCCAGGGAGAGACCATGCGAGGAGTGCCATGGACACACGACGGAGACAAAAACGCGCGGACGTAGACAAAGTCGCGAGTGCAGATGCATGAATAGAAGAGGGGTGGAAGTAGTGAAGGCTCCGAGTCGGGCAGGGGCATAAAACAAACACACTTCGTGGCCACCCTTGATGTAGGAGACGGGTGGTAAAGGTCAACGCGACGGGCGTTGAGCCGGCGCACGATTGCGCGACGGACGGCCGAAGGTCGACGACTTCGCCTTTCCAAACTGAGCGCGACGCCGTAGCTGCTCCTTCGTTTTTCGTGCGTGGCGAACGAAGAAAGGGTTCAACAGGTCTTCTTTTTGTCACGGACGCTATGGACGAATCGTACAGAGCGGACGACCAGTAAAGGTTGCCACTCGCCGCGTCCGTCTCGATCAGCCAACAGGATCCACCGCTTTTTCGGCCAAACTCGTTATTATATCGTATATCAACGCTGTGTACCGGACGACATGGCAAAGGTTTATGCAGGATTTCGACTTTGGGGAGGGGGAGTAATACAGCTACTGGTTAGCCGGAAAGCGCTTGGGGGGGGGGGGGGTGTGGAGGTCCACCTGGGCAAGGGGGGTGTCAGGGAGGTGTTGTATAAGCCCCTGACGACATGGACGGCAATCGGCGACGGAGGTGCAGGCGCAAGCGGCCAATTCCGGGGGAATGGAACCCTCTAAACAAGTAACTTCGTCTGTTCTCATCGCGAAGTCGCCAGGCTTCTCGTCGAAATCGAAGACGCTCGCGCTGAATCCTGCGACGGCGTACAGGTTTAATACGCCCGATCAGGAGCATGGCTCCCAGTGAGCCTGCCGACATATACAGCAACTGGGAGCGCTATCGCACCAATCGCGCTACAACGCCGCTGACCCGTACACAAGTACATCATCGAAGGAGGAAGGTGAGCAGTACCGAAATCTATTCGACGTGCATCACATGAAAGGATACCGTAAAGATAACACTTCCTTTGGCGATTCTACAACACCCAGGGAAGTTCTGCTTGTGTCTCTTTGTTTTCCGACTAAATTTTCGTCCGTTGTGCATGGACGTCGGCTGGATTTTGTCTTAAGGGGAGCCGAACTCCTTCATCGTGACAGGGAGAACGGAGGGAGGGGGGGTGGGGAAGCTGGCAGGGACTGAGGGGGGAGGGGGAGTAAATACCTCCTTTGCACAACCCTTGCTGGCACCCATGCAACTGCAGTGTCTCCCACCGAGCCGCAGAAAAGACCCATATACAAACATCAAACGCGGCCTGCATTAATTAGCCCCGCCATTCACTGTTCCTCGAAGGCAGACAGGAAGCGAGCGCTGCGAAGAGGGTTGGCAAAAAACGAGAAGGATTATGTGGGCGGCTCACGTTATATACGGTAAAATATTAGAACAGCATTTGCGCATCGAATGAGACACGGCGAGCGCAGGACGGCACAAAGCCACACGTTCCTCTCTCCATACTTCCCAAGACACACCACCGGCACTACGAGAACAACAGGAAGCCCCTATATGCTCTGGGGAGAGAAGTCTCGACACCATAAAGAGCCCGCAGTAAAACAGGCCACGAATACGACGTCCAACGTTCGACCCCCGCGGGTCCTTACAACAACAACAACGCTCTGCCAACTCACGCTTATATGCGGTACGGGATACCCGCACGTGAGCACCAGTCGCCCGGGGGGCCACACAAACAGCGCATCCACGGCGCGCGTGGTTCGCGCTTGTTTTCCGCCTCCTCGCGGTCTCTCCCGCGAGCCCGCCTTTGTGTGCGCCGTGCGTCGTCCAGCGTCCATCCTTTCTCGAGTAGACAGACCCGCGCCGCGCCTGGGGCGGACCGTTATGGGCCGAGAGCGCAGCGGGGAGAAGACCTCCGTTTTCCTTTTATAGCGCCAGCTTTATTTCTCCGAGGAGCGGGTTCGAGGGCCGCGCCACATCGGACTATCCCCCCCCTCACTCCTTTGTATGTAGAACGTTCGCCGAGCACGCACTGGCGGTTGCCATGGCTTGTTCGCGCACGCATCCTCGTGATCAGCCCGAGGCATCGTGTACGGCGGACTCGATGCTGGTCTCTGCGCTCATGGCTGTCTCCGCTCGCTGTCTGAGCTGCGCGCATCCGTGTGCATGACAGAACGGATGCTGGAGCTCCGTAAGCGAAGCCGTTTAGGTCTTGAGCGAATGACGACTCGCATTCGATTGACAGAGCGTGAAACTTTTTTTATTTTCGAAGTAGGAAATTCAGCTGGCAAAGTGGGGTTATGATACTCGCGAGGGTGATGAGCCTCTCCTTGCGCGAGATCACAGGATCACTGGAAATCGCCGGGAGAAGCAGTGATCCATAAATAACGTGTATACGTAATTGTTTAAGTCACTGCAATATTATCTACAGTTCCTTTTTTTGTTTTTTGTATTTTTTTTTTCATTTTCCGTCGGCTTCCACTCGGAACGCCCGTGCGCGTCAGCGGAGCCCACGTGGTATCATATCTGATTCGAAACGCTCAGGGCGCGAAGCGTTAATGACACGGGAACACGGGCATATATATTATCACACTGTCACGACCACAGACTACAGCAACGCAGCGGAGGAAAAGGAATTAAAAGAGCACGAGCTCCGAGAACCGGCTGGGTGAGGTCGACGAATTTGGCGCGTCTGCTCCTGTGTTCTTGAATACAGATCTGCTCTTGCCCTGTGTCATCTTGGTCCCGTGTCCCGTTTATTCTGGTGGCTTGCGACAATGTCTACATATATCTTCTTTACTGCGTAAATATACTTCTTGAACTCTCTTTCGCTGCATCAGTGTGCCGTCTTATCACAGCCGTGTACCGTGCGTTGTCAGTGCCCGCTAAGAATACCAGGTGGTCGAAATTTCCGGAGCCCTCCGCGACGGCGTCTCTCATAACCATAGCGTGGTTTCAATCGATCAATCAATCAATCAATCAATCAATCAATCAATCAATCAATCAATCAATCAATCGCGTAATTACCGCGGTGATATGCGTATACCAATAAACCGTAACCAGCTTGTTTTAGAAGCAAGTTTGAATGATTTCTTCCATCAACCCATGGCACACGTGAAGCGCTGCGAGCAGGGGAAAAGATGTGACATAGAGCGAAATACTATGCTACAGCGTCTTATTTAACGTGCACTGAGCGTTATAAGTGCACGTTAAAGCATCCCAAGTGGTCAAAATTTCCGGAGCCCTCCACTACGGCTTATACCTCTCCTTTCTATTCCTTTCAGTCCCTTTGTCCTTCCCCCACGGAAGCTTAGCCGCGCTCCCGACATGGGCTGCAGAAATTAGCGTCCTTTTCTTAACCGAACCACGATCATCATTTGGCGGCAACTTCCGCTTCGAACAGAAAAAAATCCGCCATATACCTCGACATGCCGTATAAATCCTGAATAGCGAGTATACATATACGCTAGGCTTCATCGCAAAAGCGGCACAATGCGACGGCGCGGAGTCCCCGAACCCGTTATAATTACGACGATGTTTCGGGTTATTTCGCCGTGCCCAATTATACTGTCGGCGCGCGTTCTCGCGGGGGTTAATCCGCCCTTAAATTTACGGCTCTTCAGCCCCGAGTGCGGTGCAATAAATTAGGAAATGATGATGACCGGCGGCGCACGTCTATATATACTCGAACATCGTTTCGTGCACGCCGCACGGTTCGCGTACACCGACCGCAAGAGTGCAGACGCCGCAACACGCACCGCCTCCGGTGAGACAGCCGCTGACCCAGACGACCGCTGGCCAGTGGTCGTCGGGCGACGACGCGAAAATGGCCCATTGTATAAAAGGCACGCGGCCGAAGGTGCTGCCGCGCCATAACACCCTTTCTTTCCAGCCATATATTTTGCGTAAGCATCGTTGATTGAGACGGACGACAGTGATGTCTTCACTCGGTTATGCAGCCAGCGTGGGTTGTTGTTGTTAGTGACTTGTGATGAAGAGACGCTTCTTTCTGCAGCCCATGAGGGAGCACGGCTAAGCGTCGGTGCGGAATGCGAGTTTGAGCAACACCACCTGGACATAGGTGGCGTTGGTTTGAGCCGCCACTGGCGAGACTGCGCGCTGCTTCGTGAGAACCGCTCCACGCACATTTCCTTCCGCTTTTTGTGAGTGCTGGTCGTTTATTGAAACTAACGAGCATTTGTAGTGTTCATTACAACGTGCGAGCAAGGGAACCTCATGCTGCTGTCACGCTCGTAGCGCGGCGTTGAATATCTAGCGACGTGAGTTGGTCAGACTCTCCTGTTCAAATTTCAGTACGTGATGCTTCCTCTGTGCAGTGGCGGCGCCAGAGAGCTTCACTTACCCTATCTTTGTTCGTTAACCCCCCAACTTCTCCTCCATAAAAATCCTGGCGCCGCCTCTGCCTCCGTGATCGGACGGAAGGAACGCGAATGGACGCCTGTTGGCGAGTCTCCAGCTCCTTCGAACGAGTTTCCAGTTCGTTCTTTTGCAAATGGCGCCATAATACGTAACTGATGCAGGGCCATAATATAATGAAGGTGGCATAAAACATCGTCGTGACAAACCGTGCCCACGCATGCAACCGGTAGACATTAACGAAAACACCTCCACCTACCCTCTTCCTTTGCGATCTCGCAATAATAATAATAATAATAATAAAAGCCCTCACCAGGCACCTCCACCTATACTATAAACACCTTCCTCGGGGCGGCCGATATATTTAAAATGCCAAGCACAACCGCGCGGCAGCCGGTCGGGTTAAGGTAAGGGCAGCCCAGCGTGAGCACAGACTTGCAGCGAGTGCAGCGTGCGGAAAACAAAAGGCGGCGCCGATGCAGCCGAGGAGGCCCCGTACACGGGAGCGCCGAAACAAGGCCCCCGGCGCCATCGATCACGTCGCACCAGGTAACGACGACGCACGCCGCACGAGAGAGAGCGGTCGCCGCCACCTTGGCGCACAACAGGCGCTCGCACCACGGGAGTGCACGGCTGTACTACAACGCCACAGACCTGGAGAGCGATTAGGAACGCCTGCCACTACTAGGCAGCAGCAGCGGCAGATCGCGGTCTTGTTGAGGCCACCACGCTCTTTCCCGAAGCAAGCCTCGACGTTACATACACACGACGCGCATATGAGCAACGGTATATCGCGCGCGTGGCCGCTCGCCGCGGCTAACCCAGTTCCGTCACCGATGGCCGTGCTGCGCCAGTTTGTTCGGCGACGAACTGCGGGATAGCCCGGTATAGACGCAGCGGAGACAGGTTACAACTATGCCGACCGTGACACCCGTCCACGGTCGTCCACCGGTTACTCTAAATTCGTGCCGCCACGGTTGTATATAATATAGTGGCTACGGTGCTCGGCATTCATAACGTCCAGAACAGGCGTGCAAAAATCACGGACACAAGGGAGGAGGAGTGGACAACACGAAAGCCGTCTACCAACTGATGAAGTGCACCGAGGCGAAAAAGAAAAAGAAGACACACAACTTATCTGCGCATGCTCAGGAATGGTGCCCGGCATGCTGACCCGAAAGTCGCTGATCCGGGGCTGCAGCGGTCGTATTTTCGACGGAGGCAAAATGCTTGAGGCCCGTGTGCACCGCTCCACGTCAGTGCAGACCCGGCCATAGCCCTCGAAATTCCCAAAGCCACATATACTACACGGCGTGCCTCGTAAACGCATCGCACACGGAAAACCCGAGAAATTATTAGGGCGATTTAGCGGTGGAAGGTTATACCGTACGGCAACCACGCTAATATACCTATACTGTGCATCCCCTCGTCGCCGGTGCACGGTTACTTTAGCATGACATACCATGTATCAGTGAACAGATCGCTCAGAAACTATGGATAACATGGAATGTCTTTGGAGCCGCAACGGTTCGACCAAGTGGACTTGTCTTCGTCAGGACGGCAACGAAGACAAGTCCACTTGCCGAAATGTTGGCTCCAGCGACATTCCCTTTTATCCATCGTTCTTAGCGATCTGTTCATCGATTCAAGCCCTTCCCATGAGCTTCTCTCCTAGTTTGGAAGCCTGTATCAGGCACAACCTTCCAGCAAGTTACTGCGCATGTTACAGAGCTACTATTACAGCGCAGGTGTGTAACTACGTGCAGACCACGACTGCGCTGCATTACCGCATACGAAAAGCACGGTAAACCACCACTGCTAAAGCACCATGTTACTATTATGCGCTAAGTTTGCTGACCACGCCCGATTAGTGTGTCGTTGAGAAATCTTAATGGAGAAGCGATATGGTACAACGTGTAGGACTATCACCCACCGGTGAATATGACCACGCGATAACGCACTCGCGCAAACCGGCCGCACGATGCTTCACGCTTTCTGTCCTTAAGTATATATAGAACGCATCTATGGTTAATGTATGGTCAAAGATCTCGAAGGCACCAGAGTGACCCGCATGAAACGGGCCTCGTTGTTTCTTTGTTCTGTCTATCACTAGAGCGTGTCACATTGAAACATGCCAAGCCAGGAATGTTTCAAAAGAAGGTTAATATACTGCAGACAAAGCAGGAGCTAAAGCAAGAAAAAAAAAAACTTGAATATCATTACAGAGCCATCACAAAGGCGCCGCGCTTGCCAAACATGCCCACTAATGATTTCAGCGCAATTAGTACGTCCCGACAAGGCTGACTAGGGGGCCATATGGCGATGGCCATACAACCGAGGCACGAAGCAACAAGGTCGAACACGGCATCAGCTGCCGCGATTCAATCAACGTATGACTCGTTTTAATTACAGCTTCTTCGTCTCACCGTGTGAATCTCGGCTGCGTGTTTGTACAGCGTAATTCCCGCGCACCGAGGTCGTCGTGTGTGTCAGCGCTCGGAGACATCGCTTATTGGTCTACCCATCCATCCGCAACTGGAAGAGCCAGACCGCACAAAGCACTCTGGAGCTTGGCAAGGGAAGCTGGAGCCCATCCATGCTGGGAACCAACACCGGCTTTTAACACCTGATGTTGATTGATTTGTGGAGTTTAACGTCCCAAAACCAGCCCTGATTGTGAGACACGCCGTAGTGGAGGTCTCCGGACCGGAAATTTCGACCACCTGGGGTTCTTTTAACGTGCACTGACATCGCACAGCACACGGGCCTCAGCATTTCGCCTCCACCGAAATGCAGCCGCCACAGCCGGGATTCGATCCCGCGACCCTCGGATCTGCAGCCGAGTGCCGTAACCACTAGACCACCATGGCGGGGTTCCATAAAATTTAACCCTCCACTATAGCACAGCTGACATTACTACTCACAATAGTACTTCTTGGGCGAGTTGTTACTTATGCATCCTGTGCGTATTTGGGTTGTGGCGCGAAAACCATTTCGTGAAAAGGGACAGTCTCTTTATTTCTAGCGCCTCACTGTCTCTTTCTTCATTCCGTCCCTTTTCACGAAATGGTTTTGGCGCCACAACCCAACACGCATATGATCACTACTCACTCCTAGGTGACGTGAACAGCCCGCCAGCTTTTTTCCATCTGTCCATACATAGCCGACGAAACATAACTGGCGTAAGGACTATAAGAAGAACATGTGCCTGTCAAGACAGACTCGGCTCGGATACAGTGAAGGCGTCTCAATATACCTCTGCACCTGCGTTATAGGCGGCGAAGCGTTCACAAACACTGAAGTAGGATTCAAGGATAATTTCCCATAAGGAACACGTAGCGCACCTCGGATATGGCACATGATTTGCAGTACAAACACGTTTCGACAAGCCTTGGACGTTCGCAAAATCGTTAAAATTAGGAGATATTACCACTCACATCCACACAGATTCCAACGAAATCATCGCGTAGTTTGGAAATAGACCTATAGCGACCGGACAAATAAGTCCGCGAGAACTTCCTCACGTGTAGCTTCGCTGACCGTTTATGGGTTGCTCGGTCTTCCAATACATCCGACAATATTCCTTTTCTTTTTCTTAATTAATTTACTTTAGCATGGACTACAGATAAAGCTACGCCAAAATAGATCAACAGCTCTTCGTTACGCTTTGTCTGCACGCTTATCGCAGCCCGGAGAAAGGTACTCCAACGCCGCTTTATGCAAAACACACATGAAGCGGGAAGCTTTTACAAGAACGGCGTCAGAGGATAATAATTAGGAGGCCCTTCTCCGCCAAGCAAGCAAGCGAGCAAGCAGAGTATCGAGGGCACGGTCCCAGGAGGATGATCACGCGCGAAAAGCATCCACGCACCTGTCTCGCGTCCGGCATGCCAGATGCGGAGCGTGCGCCTTCAACTACGGCGCACGCGCGCTATTACACCGAAAGTACCCGCCAATTGGAGTCCGTGCTGCGCCTGCTAATCTCGGTGCCTGACGCCCACCACGTCGAAATGATCTCCCCTTCTTGTTTTCGTATATGACCCGAAGTTAGCCAGCCCATTAGGGAAGCGTTCTCCACACAATCCACGAGACTATAGACTGGTTAGACAACGCATACAACGGTCGGCAGATGTAGAACGAGCGGTACAGCACAGGAAACTCGGGAGGAACAAAGAAACAAGCAATAATTCAAGAAGCGTGGTTGGTCGGCTTCGTCTGTTCTTCAGCTTGCATCGCTTTGCGCTAGGATTGCTCGACTCGGCAGCAAGACCAATTAGCAAGGCCCCGATTATTAAGAAACAGCGCGCCTAAAATTAAGAGCGAGCGTTAGCGGAAGAACAATACTTCTTTTAGAAATTTTAGGCACGCGTTGTTACCTCCGCATATTCGCGCATGCAATGAATTACACCAAGATGCTCTTCGAAGATGCTTTGTGTTTCTCGCAATGCTTAATTGTACGTACGTAGGTTCAAAGGAGCCGTTTGCACCTCTACGAGAAGTGAACGTCTTATTCTTACATACACATAGCGAATAAGGACCGTTGCAAACTCACCTGCCGGCGTCCGGTACTGGCAAGTCGAAGTTCACGTACCACGCCGCCTGTAGCCACTGTCAAATTTGTGCGTCAAAAAAAGCAGCCGACCAGTGGCCACAACGGAAAGATCAAAGCCGACTATCCGCGCGCGCGCACCCGTAATCCGAGGCAGTGCACGCCAAAGAGGTGGTGTCGTCACGCAGCACACTCGCAGAGGACCCACAAAAAAAATTTCTCCGACGCGGGGCGGAGATCAGACGAAATCCAGAGCACGCTCCGCTCCCAGCGACGGCGTCGACCGGCCGCCAGCGACCATCTTGAAGCCACGGACGGACGCCGCCGCGTCGCCGGCGGTCGCCGGGCTGGCTCGCTGTCAAGATGACTCTAGCCGCACGCTCAGCCACTTGTTCGCATCCTCCGATCTCAAAGCCCCACGCTCGAACGCTGACAAAACGCTCGGGATCACAGCACCGATGCACCACCAACACAGTGTGAACAAAGTATCACTTGACAAGCAACAACGACCCGACGTAAACTACCCGGTGCGCGCGCTCCGGCCGCTTGCACGGTTTGCGATGTCTGCGGCGGCGTCCGCGTTTCGCGTTCTTTACCAAAGAGGGCGCTCGCGTCGCTAGCGATGCCGCTGGCGCCTGATTGGACGCTCCCGATCCGGTTCTTGTTTTCGGTAGGCGCCGGCAAGTTCTTTCGGTTTCTTTTTTCTTTTTTTATTTTCTCTCGAAATGAGCTTTTCCCACCAGCTCGGGGCGTCGTGGAGAAGGAGGCCTACAGGAGCAATAGGAGGCGGTATCAAGAGCGAGATTTTTCGGCAGTTGGGAGGAAAAAAAAAGAAGGTCCATATGGGAAAGAGCTTGATTTATGGTAGGGATTTGG
This sequence comes from Hyalomma asiaticum, assembly GCA_013339685.2. Lineage (NCBI taxonomy): Eukaryota > Metazoa > Arthropoda > Arachnida > Ixodida > Ixodidae > Hyalomma > Hyalomma asiaticum. The sequence goes on along the minus strand of CM023485.1, from coordinate 97,536,375 downwards.
TGCACTGCGAAGTCCGCACGCTTTGCACACGTTCTGCTTTCTCGGCGAAGCAAATACTGCCGGCGTTGGGCTCGTGTACGATGGCGCACGTGCTCGTTCGGCCAAGCTCTTTGATTTATACTCGCCCTTCGCCCCTGTCCCACGATTTCTCAGGACTAAGGTGCTGACAGGGTGATAAATTAGGGGCTATACTCTCGAGAAGGAAATTATTATAGTAATATCGCCGAAGCTAGGGCTGGTTTTACGGTCAACGTTGATGTAAGGTTCGCTGGAATTGCGTGACGGTGACGCGGCTTTCGTATCTGACTTCGCCGGAAACCTCGACTTTCGTAAATGAGATAGATCTGCAAGGGGGGGTGGCTGTGGTCGTAAAAAAAGAAAAAGAAAAGAAAGAAAGCCTCGAAATCGTGCACGCCTTCTAAGGGTTTAGATCAGCCGTCGCCGACGTATACATTTCAGCGGGGATTAATCTTTACAATGTACAAACGGGCACTTCTGGAGTGAAGAAAGAACGATCCTTGTGTGTTCGACGTGCTTGTATCACGTAGATGTTGCTTCATGTGCGTCGCCAAACCGAAGCGTTTCACAGAGAGGACAGTCGCAGTGCATCTATAGGGTTTCTGGTCGAAATAACCTAAGCGACTGAAAGGACATTGATACGATGTCTTGTGGGTATACACGGCGAATACAGCGAATGAAATGCGGTCCTGTATGAAAGGCTCGCATGAATAGGCTAATGAAGATTTATTTAACTTTACTTATGAGATGGCCTAAAACTAAAGTAATGTTGAGTAGTCTCAGGAAAGCCCAGCTGTTTGAGATGGGTGAGACGCTATAAGTGGTAAGGGGTATATCCACTAGTGATCATTGATCTGAACCGTGAAACTGAGGTAATTAGAAGAATAATAATGGGGCGGAGTTCATTTGGTAGGGATTCTCAGATCATGAATGGTAGCTTACAATTGTCCCTGAAGAGGAAAGTGTATAACAGCTGCATCTTAGCAGTACTAAATTCTCCAACACTCTTAGAAAAAAAAAAAAGTAGTAGAAAAGGTACTAACAGGAGCGGTTACTAACGTTTTGGAAACATTACTAAATGTTTTTGTCGGTTACGACCTTAGAAGTATGAGGTCGTAAATGTTGGGGGTAGTAAGTGCCACCGCGTGGTAACAAGTTAGTAAATGCTACTACCTCCACTGGCAGTAGTATATTATGCTGTAATTGTGATAGGCGTACGCAGAATTTAGACAAACTATAATTATTTTGATTTTGTTGGAATAAGAGTCCCATACGACCGTTGTTGTAATACGTAAACGGAAACAAAAAAATACAAGAACCTCGATCCAAAACATCGATTACTTATCCGAATCCACTTCTGCTCTCCGGCAGAACGTGAGCATGCTTAAGTATGGCCATAAATAGCGTTAACATTGCTCAGGGCAGATGTCGCGTAGAAGCTTTGGTCTTCTGTGTGCGGTAGTGTGTGCTGTCGTTCCTTGTTTGAACATGTTTCTATCTAAGCTGTCACCTAAACACTTCTATGTGCAGCGTATTCATAGGGCTAATCACATGAAGTAATTAGCGATCGATCATTGGTGTAACACGATGTAATTAGTCAGAACCAATGAATGTCACCAGACAATGCCTTACCGCTCATTTGTATTTGATCTTATTCTTTTGCAATACAGTCGACTTGATATGCCAAGTTAAACAGCAAATATAAACCGAATAAAAATATGCCCGATAGAAGACTGCCATGGTAGTAAAGCTACTAACTTCGGTTACTACCCTTACCTATAGGCAGTAACTGCAGGTAGTAACGTTACTACCTTGTTGTTTGCCAGCTGCAGTTACTACTTAGGTTATGAATGTTGTTACTACAACATTCATTACTACACGAAAGTTAGTAAATAGCACTAGTTTTTTTTTTTAAACAGTGAACCTAGGGGGTGTGAGGAGACATTGCAGTAGTGACATTATAGAAATAAAATTACAGTGTGAAATTACTTTTTACCATAATGAGCAATGTAATGAATTACTTCAACAAAGTAATTTCATGGAAACTACTCATTACTTCTCAATTACGTTTTACAGCGATATAGCATGACCGCTTCCTTTGTAGCGTAAAGAAGTAACCAGAAACGGAAAGAAAGTAACCAAGGCAACTTAACCTGAGAGCCATACATCAAGTGCGAAAGCGCGGGCAGATACAAGAAAAGCTGTAAGCGAATTGCATATGACTTAGTGCATGAATGACTTTTCATTAAAGTAATTTCATAGTAACTTCATTACTTTTGACATGTAACAGTAATGTAATGTCATTTGTTTCGGCCAGCTGTATTTGTAATGTAATTGAATTGCTGTTTAGGAGTAATTTCGAACCCGGCTCCCATTGAGCCGGGGTCAAATTCGGTGCATTGGGCCCGTAACAGCTTTCTCCGTAAAAAACCCAGCCAGCTTCACACCGCTATAACCACTGGTCGCCCATTCCAAATGAAACGTTTTGTACCGGTAGCTTCCATTACAGCGCCCCGCCACGGTGGTCTAGTGGCTGTGGTACTCGGCTGCTCATCCGAAGGTCGCGGGATCAAATCCTGCCCGCAGCGGCTGCATTTCGATGGAGGCGAAATGTTGAGGCCCGTGTACTGTGCGATGTCAGTGCACGTTAAACAACCCCAGGTGGTCGAAATTTCTGGATCCCTCCCCTACGGCGTCTCTCATAATCAGAGCTGGTTTTGGGATGTTAAACCCCACATAACAACAACATACATTAAATCCTTCTCTGTCTGCCTTTCTCTCCTGCGTGAGGCAACCGACAGCTCCGCGTAAGGCATGGCTGTACGAACACGTCAAGTGTCATGTTGCAAGCGTGCGCTGCCTCTTATCTAGACATGACGCTCTTCGCTTCGTATGTCTCGAAAGGCACCTGCGCACGCAAAAGTCTCCGCCTTTTAATGTTCGTCGTTACCGAAACGAATTGCTACTCCGCACTCACGAGTGCATTACACATTTGCCCAGCGCATTCAAGATGATACTGCACAGATATTAAGATTCTGCGCATTGCTGCTGCACACAGTTATTCATGCGCACAACGCCCTCGGAATATCAGGTACAGCTTGCCTCTATGGCGATATTGGATTGTAAATACACAGTTGGATTGAGGGACAGCTTAGTGGAGGGCTCCGTAATAAGTTCTACCGTCTGGGAGGTCTTTAAGGCGCACTGACGTTGCACAGTATATAAGCGCACCTCGCGAACCGCTGCCACCACAGTTGGAATTGAAGGCCTACCCTCGGGTTTACAGAATGCAGCCTAGTCACTGGACGCCCGCAGCGACAGCTTTCACAGTTGCATATCGCGCAAAAATCATAAAACCAAGCTCAAAATTATGTTCCTTCAGATATGCGGTTGACGACTGCGGCATGTCAAATGGACGTCCCCAACGCCTGCGACCAGTTCGTCACCGTGTACACAGCGGTTCGTCAGCGGTCCCATCCTATCACAAAAAATTATGGTAATGTTTAAGCTGTGTCTCAAGTTAGCAGTTCTCGCCTATATGTATCTCAACAGTTGGCACAACACGCACGTTTGTTGCGAAAAATATATGGCTATAGGGTCTGAACTTCAAGGCAAGGCACTGCAAAGACGTCAAAAATATTACTATCAAGTATCGTCGCAGCAGCAGTGAGGTTTATGGCAAAAAAAAAAAAAAATTACCCCATCTCCCGCTAAAGGGGACCATGAGGCGATGCGAAGCAGCACGGGGGGTGCAAACCGCGTTTGCATCGGTTTGACTAGGTGTTTCCGTTAATGGAGTACCTGCTTATCATGTGTTGCACTATCCAAGTGTTCTTGTAGATGTCCACGTTGAAGTCTCCCACCATGATGAATGGGTCGTTCTTGTACACGTTGTCGTATTCCACCATTGCTCTTTGTATATGTACAATTGTACGTTACCTTTGCAGAGGTTGGTTTCCAAGTACATCTGTCATCATTACGGCACTGTCATGATCACGGAGCTCCGGGCTAGGGAAGCCCAGCGCAAACGGCACCGTCGGCGGGAAACTGCTACGAATGAAACACGGGCTCGCCATGCCGAAAGGCAACGGCAGCGTCGGCAAGAAAACCCCGCCGTACGCAACGCCGACGTCACGTGGAGAAGGGTAGTGGAGAGGAGGTGTGTGGAGAGGGTTTCCGCGTGCGCAGAGGTGGTAGCGCACACACCACCACCACCAGCAGGATGGAAATCTGCATAAACTGCTCGCATTCTAAAAGGGGCGGCGCGACATTGAGAAGTGCCGCAGGCCTTTGTAGAGGGAAACGGTGAGATTCCATACATTTTGTCCATGTATGTTTGACAGCCCATTCGTCTTACCAGTGAAGAGAGTCAAGAACAGCAGGCTCGCATGACGTCATTTTTTGTTTGCTTCTGTGGTTGGCTGGCGGAATAACACCAACCCGCGACAACGTTACAGAATTTTTTGGTAATGCTAGACCCACGAGGTCCGCCTGGCATTGCTGTATTTTAGGCTGCATTCTACTATATAAAACCAGAACTTCATTGTGTAAAGGTCGGCGACGGTGACGGAGCGAGCAAATTAAAGTAGCTCTAACACAATACGGTGCTAACCGTAGACTACAATATCGCTAAAGTGCCGTGTAACTGCATAAAACCAATTATGTTCTTGCTTTTTCCAGTTCAGCAATACTTTGGAACAATATATGGCAGTAGCTTGGGCAAGGTGTACAGTTCTCAGAAGGGTTTTGTCGATTTCCGTACGTTAGAACTGGCTCTCTGAGAAATCGGGAGAAGCATCATTTGTCCCTGTTGCAAAGTCTGCGTTTGATTAGGGACAGCTCTACTCTAAACCGTTTTACGTTTTGTACCACACCATGTACAGGAAAGCACTACCTGATCGTATAGCCTCCTATATTTCCCAAGTAGTGTACATTATCGCTTTAAAATCCCTCATTTCGGCTCGACTATCAGGGGCAGTTGTACAGAGCTTCCTTGCAGTAGAGTACGAGTCGTTTGCCTGTTATTCTAACCATAGACCTCCCTCTCCGCTCCCGGCCCCTCCCTTTTTTTGAAAAGGAAAAAAAAAAGTTTATTCAACCTTTCATTTTCCTAAGGGGCCATGTAGCACTTTTTACACCGAAGCTGTTAAACCCGCTTGAATGTATTCCGCATCGTGAACAGGTTTCGCCGAGCTAAAAACAGCATCACGGAGCATAGGCGCGCGGCGCATGCGCACAAGGGATGTGACATCATCCGGGCGGGTGCGCATGCGTGTGTGACGCCATGCTCTCCGATAAAACCTCGCTTCGCCAGCTCTCTCTCGCAGTACAACGAACAGACACATGATATTTGCTTGGAGGTGGTGAAGACCATGGACTCCGAGGATAAAATCACTCGACTGTATAGCGTTGTCGAGAAGCTAATCGTGAGCGGGTGCAGCGAACCGCTCCTGAAGCGAAGGCCAGAGACGTTGAAGCCAAGCGTCGCAGAAGAGAAGATCCCGAGGTTTCAGAGGTTTCTTCAAATGTTTATTCAAATACAAGTACGAATACAAATACAGGATGAACATAATACAGAAGGAGGTCCCAAAGTAAAAACTTATTGAGGAAAGCCGAGAGTCTTCGGAAGAGAAGGAATGAACATCCAGAGTTCCTTGATATCACTGATGTCATTGAGATTGATTGATTGAGGCTTTATTAAAGACAATTTACAATTGTCTTAGGAGACGTAGCGACACGCCCGTAAGGTGCCTGACTACGCTACGTCAACCAGACAGCAACTGCAGCAGTGCGATCTCATTTACACATGATGCAACTGCAGTACACATCTATGAAACACTACAGGAGCTCCTTTCTGCGCGGAAATACTACGCGGAACACTGAGAAGGAATCCTAGGCACGCGCGCGTTCAGCCGAGCTAAAACATTAAGTCCAGCAAAACATCAAGGAAAGTGTGGATTTCCTCAGCTTCCCTGGTCTCGGCGTCTGCGTTAGCATGAGCCACGCTTAAAGGGACAGACAACCACCCAAAACTGGGACCGAGATGACCCCACTGGCGGAAGGATTGTGTGCTGCATTGGCTCAAACGATGCCACTTTCCCTCATAAGCATGGGTTTATGTTTTTATTTCTTCATGCAAAGTAACGAAAACTGACGTTTGGTAACTTAAGCGGGGGACATACGAACTAAAGTTAGAGTGCGGTCACGTGACCTTCTACAAGTTCACGCAATATCTTGTCTGTTTATTAGTGTCGGACCGCATGAAACTTTTGGGATTATAAGCTTTTTCTAACTTACAATGTGCAGATAACCCTTCGTTCGTAGCGCGCATTGCTGCTGCGCGCTTCTGCCCTACGTACTAAAGCGTGTTTTTGGATCTATAGCTGACCTGGCTTGGCTAGACTATATCCAGAATGACGGCGCCGGAGCCCCGCCATTCATGATGTAGGCGCGGACATGCGAAAGAACGCCTTACAAATACAAAATCGGCCTGACCAACAATGCCAACTCATCGCACCGTCTTTTTATTTCAAAAAGTAGTCGAAAAGGTCAAAATGTAGGTATTTAATCCGACAGCTACGGTCACTCTGCGAAAGCAGAACAATGTCCGGAAGCGAGGCGTATAGGCCTCGTGCGCTCATGTTTCGAATCGTGCGTGTAGCGCCGCTGTGGCCACTGGCGGCGGCCGCCGGAAAAAACTGCGAGTTCCCTTCTCACGGCCGGCCTTGCCAGAGCAGCACGAGCGTGCGTACGCGGCGGGGATATTTTACTTCTATACGCGCTGTCGCGTGTATGGATTCTATAGTAGCTTTAGGAACACTATCAGGAAGGTACCAACGATGGGATGTTATCCGTTTCCCTGTAAATGAAACGATGATGAGTGGGGCAGCGTTGGTTTGCTACCGTTGGGCGCGCGCAGTGAAGCTGCCGCTCGTTGGTAAATATCTTTTCACAAGTTCGGAGTTCATCCGTCGAATGGCAGCAACGGCGGTGACAGGATCAGGTGCTTTAGTCGCGCAGTTCTCGCAAGTTTAATGTGTGACATCCGCGAATTGCATAGATCGTTCTGACTCTTATGATCGGCTGGTCATGAGACGACGAAAAAAAAAACACACATTTTAGCATATTCAAAGCAACGATATCGCACACTCTAAAAACACGGTCAATCGGGGATATATGCGTGCGTACGTAGCATATGTCGACAGCTTGTTCCAAGTGCACGGATTTAATTAAGGTACGATATGCCGTCGTATAGGCGTACACGGCAAGCGCCACGGAGGTGCGATAAGTTTGCACAATTTTTTCTTATTTTGTGCAGCTGACGAGTCCGCGAAAAAGGTGTCTATGCGTTCACAGAAATGCTGTTTACATACAATTCATAGAACAAAACCAGTCTGCGGAGGACTAGGACGGCGCATAAGAAATCATTCCAATTAAGCAATAATCAGCCACCGCATGACAGCTATAGCGTGGTTATTTGACGCGTTAACAGTGCTATAAAGCGAAAAGGCCATTGCTACGTGAGCTCTCCACGTTTTATTTTTGATTTTTTATTATTTAAGGCGTCTGATAAGGCAAAGCAACCAGCCAAGCTTTCTGCTAGTGCACTCCGACCACGAAACTAGCGAGCTCGTTAGGTTGCCGTTAGATTAATGTTCTGAATTATTACACCAAGGAAAGTTTAATGTGAGTTTCTAAACGTACGCCGCAACCCACGTTCGTCTGCGCATTCCGCGGACCGCTTTCTAACAGATCGACGGCACTGAGAAGTTCTCGCAGTTTGTGTGATCATGACGGCGTATAAGTCACCTCCGCGAGCCAAACTGCTCCTTCTAAACTATCGTCAACGTTGGCGATCTGCCTGTAGCAGCAAAACAGTAAACGGGGCTCGCCTTTCGGTGCACCTTCGATCTATGCTCCGGAAAGCGAATGCGTAGCCTCCAAGATTTGCACGCGCCAGGAACTCGCAGATAATGCCCATCCTGGCCGCTGTGGCGCTGCGCGGGGAGAGAGCGGTGGCGCCGCCAAACGAGCGCACGAGGCCAATTATCGGTATTGCGATCACTTTTCAACGTTGCTAGAGTGCCTTTTTTAGAGGCTTCTCAAATCGAAAAATTGTGCGTGCGAAGTATCCACGCGCTTTTGGAAGTAACCGCTGCAGGTGAAAACAGTACAGGGGACGAGCTTTCCATTGTGTCATAGAAAACAGGGTCCTTAAAAATCGGTTTTCACTCCCTTTAAATTTTTAACATAGTCGTAAGACGGTATCCCATCAGTCGTAGAGGCTACTATGAACGCGTAAGCCAAATATTGGTAAGCTGCGTGCAACAGGGAATTCGCAATTCGGTTTCAAATAAAGCTGGAAGCCACGTGATCTTTTTTTTTACCATATGACGTCACGAGGAGGAATAACTCCATCGTTTGAAGTAGAACTATAGCATTGGGGATTTCATTAACGCGGAAGCATCCGCAGAAATAGTTTGTTGAAACTATTTGTTCATTTTGACCTCGAAAAATAAAGTAATTATATGTATCTTTCTTTTCAGAACAACCAAACAAGTTCTGCGACGCAGTTCGTGCAACTTGTGACGTAATTTGTTGAAATATGAGCAGGCGACTTCCAGTTATATTGGGAACCGAATTGCGAATTGCCTGGTGGATGCAGCGCACTGTACTCGGGTACAGGTCAAGAAAAAAAAGCGCCTTCTGCCAGTCAACTGCCAGTCAAAGGACCCCCCCCCCCTATGGAGGGGGGGTCCTTTGACTGGCAGACGCCGCTTTTTTCTTGACCAGTACCAGAGTATAATACTTGGCTCACGCGTTCATAGAGGCCTCCACGACTTTCACACTGTCTCGCAGAGTCCCTTCAATGCCTCTGATCGGATGTCCACTTGTGCTCTTGGTTCGCATACAAGGAAATGTTTTGGAGAGTGTATAAAATAGATCCGGGCTATGAGATGTAAATATTGAATAATCACGGAAAGCCAGCTTGAATATACACACTTCACGTGGTTTTGCCATCAAACTGCGGTGTCTAAACAACGACATTAGGTTGTCACTTCTCACTGTTGTAGAGTCGTGAGAATTCGCAGACCCAGCGCTGATATCAACGACGGTCATTATTTCAAGCTTACCTTGGTAGATGGAAAGCTATCCCGGCCGCGGCGGCTGCACTTCATTGGAAGCGAAATGTTAAGACCGGTGTACTGTGCGATGTCCGTGGTCGTGGTTTTGGGGCGTTAAACCGTAGAAGTAAATCAATCATCGATGAGTTCGGGGTAACCCTATAGCTCGTTGCGAAATCAAGCCAAGCTTTTTTTCCCTGTTTAACAAAGAGGAGGCCCGGCCTGCTCATAGTTTGTTGTACATTGTGTATTGAACCGGAGGCGCTTTAGGCCATCGGTCGACATACTCCACCTTTTGTTCATGAAATTAAAGCATCGTTGGTTGACTGATTGAATGATTGATTGAGGAAGGCCCTGACTACGTTGTTCAGTCTGACATAAAAAGATACATACGAGAAAACATAGGGATCTAAATGAAAGATGAAAAATAAGGCGTACTTGCAGGCACAAGTACTTCTACCACCGTTCTTGCAGGTATCGCAGCAGATTGTAAGCGTATACAGATGTGAAAACGGTACTATGCAAAAATACAAGTCGGAATCAGTTACATATTGCTTGATGTATTTTTAGTACTCTCACAGACTAATTGAGATTAGCATTTTTCGACACCTTATTAAGTATCGCGATTTTCTGAAAACTTATTTTTGTTTGTCACAGCCAGCTACGCATATCGGACACCTGGTGACGTCGTGTACGAAGCGTGTATGACGCATGCTTTCGTGTGCAATGCGACTACACGGTAAGTCTGCATAAGCTGCTTCCCGAACGTTCCCCGAGTTGATCGAGTCCCAAGAACGGCGGCAAGATATGTCTACATCCAGACGGCGAAGCAAAGCTAAACAAAACAGCGAGCACAATGATGCGCAGAGTACGCTCGTAGCCAAGGGGTTCCATGTGACGATTATATAGCCAGAGCCCACCAACGGTCCCAAGCAGGCGTCGCGCTGTCCCAGAGCGAATGGCACCGGCAATCATCCTTCGACTTTCCCGTAGAGTTTTCTGACTATCCCATCCATCTGTCTTCTTGACAGGACACGGGATGGCATCGACCCACCGGTAAACTATAGGAGCCGCAAACGTGACAGATATTTCCTGTTACGCAATCATCTGAATTTGTTATGCTGCGGCCAGGCAGATTACGCTGTACGCAGTGTCGACGAGGAATCGCTAAGCGAAGAGTCAGGCTTGGTCGGAGTCATAAATTGTGCCTTATAAATGTTTGATTTTGTTATCTCCCCTCTAAATAATTGTAAATTTTTTGTCGCTTGGTGCGCCCAGCGATGACCACACCAGACTTGCGGTACGCTTTTGATGCAGAGCAAATCTATGACAAAACATTGTTGGAGCTCTGCTGCCTCCATATTTGTCGCGTATTGCAAACGCAATGCGCCATACAAGAGAGAGTACACAAAGAATGGAAAGAGGGGGGATATTCGAGCTTATCGATTTCCCCAATTGTTTAAGAGAATCAAATCTACCTTGTCTATAGAATCCCCAGTAGTCTGGCGTCACTCGTCGATAATGTGCCCAAGAAGGTCAATCAGTGGAATTCTGGGTATTTGCGACGAAACAGACGGGTGTGTTCTCCCCAAGCAGGTTTAAAAAGATGCTGGAGTGGCAACGCCCGCTGAACCTTACCGCAACGGGTGAAGCCGGCGTTTGCCTTCAGCCCTAAAAGCTTGCCAAGGTCATTAAACCTCCTTGATTCTCCCATTCCGTCTCCGTATAAGATCACACAACCGCGCACAGGAATCGAACACGCGTATTCGAGCTTAACAGAGCGCTTCAATGCCTGCGTCGCGATAAAATCGGACAAAATCATGAGTCATAATAGTTATCCGGTTGAATTGTAGTATGGTCATCAAGGCACAAAGTACTGGTGACGCGGGTTGCGTGAAATCGATATCACCAGGACACTTGAGTAATATGAGAGACACTGGTGTCACTCAAAGTATTGAAGGACCCTGGCATCACTATAAACGTTCCTAATATATCCTATCTTTGAAGAGAGGTAAAGGCGTAAAAAAGAAGTACGTCCTTAGTTATCGAACCTGGAACTATACTGGCAGTCGAACATGACGTCAATGTAATTTCGCGCAGGTTGTGAAGGTTCACATTTATTCACCATCAGCTCGTGTATAACCGCGCATTTCCCTGGCTCACACCACCATATCCAATGCAGGCATAAGCTACACATCATGCTATTATCATTAATCGTGACGTAATTGAGGAGTTAATACTACTGGTTCCCTTGCCTATCACTCATCTTAGTCAGAGAGTAGCACAATTACATGCCAATTTTTTTTTTTTTCATTACGAGTAGAACGAGGCATGAGTTTTCGATTTTTTTTTGTACCTTATTTTCGGCACCATAGTTTTCGCAGCCCATTTTTCTGCAATCGCTTCTGCAGGGTAACCTTCGCAGGAGACATATAAGCTCCTCGCCTTATACCTTGGCACGTAATTAATTATAATTACCGAAATGCTAAAATCTCAGCAGTTATAGTTATTACCCGCCACGTAACGACGAAGAGAGCGCGAGTGTCGCCACCGGCGTTCGGCAGCTCAATTAAGAAAGAGGAGGGCGCGACTCCCGCTGTGGCAGCGCTACAGACCTGCTGAACCCTCTCCGCATCTCGTCGATATGAATCAACACCGTTACGCTGTTTACGCTGCGAGTACAGCAAAGCGAACCTGTAGTGTGCCGTTGTGGCCCCATTATACAGCACACGGGAGCGACGGAAGATATTTAAACACATAGCAGGACATCGCCTGACGCAACGCATCAGCCCGGTCGTGGCGGAGTGTTCGCAGCCGTTCCTCAAAGTGACATATGTGGGGCGGTGCTGTAGCATCCTTCGGGTCTTCACGTGCGCGTGTGTTGGCTTGTCAAAAGCATGAGGCAGAAACACGCCCGTCTCTCAATCCGGTACTGCGCACGCGCACGCGCACTTCAACTCCACGCACTTAGCGCGCGCTGTGTAGGCTGATCTTATCTGCAAACAAAAGTGCCAAGCGGCCTAGATCGCATTCCCGCCACCGTGTGCTTATACCTGGACCCCGAAGTGCCCCATTAACACCTTACCGGCTGTCTGTCAGATCACAGTTCCGCGTGCGTCAAGCACAGGTTGATGCATTAGTCTGGCTTGCGTGTAGCACGTATAGAGAGAACAATTAGTAATGACATCTGGGGTCTTACGCGCTAAAATCACGACAAGGTTGTTGAGGCACTCCTTAAAGTGGAGGCTCCTGAAATTTTAACCAACACGGATCTATTTCGCCTTCATCTTAAAACGCGACCACAGAGCTAGGCCGGGATCGAACCCGTGCCCTTCCCCTTTAATTTCTCCTTTAAAGGAGTACTGAGACGATTTTGCGGCGGCGCGAAAGATGCTTTTTTTTTTCCGTTTTCTAGCCATGCATTGTTAACGCTCTGTACACACCGAAGCCAGGAAACACGCACAAAGTATTTTAGTTTGATTTTAATGTTTTCGTCACCCAGCATGTACAAGCCAGCCTCAGCGCAATGGACACTACGATGGCGTACGAACACAGTCTCTTTAAATGTTGTCGAAATCGCTGTCAAAGTCGCTGGACGACCGCGAAATCATCATTGTTTGCCTGCCCCACGTACGCGGGGCACGCAAACACTGTCACGAACTGCTATCACGAACTGCTGCCCCAATGTCACGTAGACGTACGTCCGACTGTGTTGACACGTTACCAGGAAACCGCTTCCTCGAAATCGGAACCGAAAGTGGGATTTGAAGGCAGCCGTGTTAAAGATATATTAGTTGCGTTGCGAGGCACCACGATGGTCTCTTTGGGGTTCTGCACGCCAAAGCTTTTATTTACAGCAACAATGAGAGACTGTCAAAAATTACTGTCAGTACTTCTTTAAGTGGACATATAAGGCTATACTCCGGAGCCCTCCACTAAACGGAGCGTTCTTCGTAGACATATCCTGGCCCTGGCACCTGAAATCTGAGTCGTTTATATATCATCAAGGTAAAATCTTTGTGCGAGAGCTTTGCGCAAAAGAAAAAAAAAAGCGCTCAGCCAATTTTTGGCGGAAGATATCGAGTGCCGGTCAGTCGTTAAATAGAGACAAAAACGCATCGTCCCCGCTACGGGGGCATTTATTCATCATCTGTCAGCCCTCGTTATCTCCCGCCCTGAATTCCCCAATGAGAACAGGTTTCCGCGAAACCATGCGAGTTCATAACCAACCTTGCGAAAGTTTCTGAACCCAAACGAACTACAACCTCTAGAAGTTCTTTCGATGTAAGAGCGCACAACACTAACATGTACAATAGTGAGCGAAAATAGCACCTGGCAGCTACAAGTCAGTCGGTCATAAAAATTTCTGACATTGAGTCCGAATAGCGTCCTATTTGATTCGACCTCAGAATCAAGCGAAAACCTTTCCTCGATGATCAGAATCTTTTTTTAGAATAGTTTGCAAGCATTCGAACATGTTAACGGCGCCGAAATACAAACACGCCACCAGCGCAAAAGTACAACAGATCTTATCTCCGCTGACATATCACAGGCGTAAAACACGAGAACGCGTTTTAGTGGAGTGGAGCAGGCTACTTAGTTCGGTCGGGGAGGGTGACATTGCCGGTCTCAAAGCGGTCAGGTGGGCTAGTTGGAACGTCGACTCGTAATGCGTTTCCAGATCTTACAGAAGAAAAGTAAACGGGAAGAAGATAGACGAAGGGACAGCAGACAGGCAGAACGCTGGTCCTGCGAGTCGACATTGCCGGACACAGAACGATCATTAGGGCTGTTTGAACAGTCGTTGAAACAAGCAGGGGCTGCTTATTTCCACAAGCTGCTGCCTTTATGCTTTTATTTATTTCTAAAGTTGTGAACGCGAGGACGTGAACATAGATTTTCGTTAGTTGTAATTAACTCTTTAAACGCCGCCCTACGAACCAGTCATCAAAGAGATGAAACGTAAGTTTACACTTCAAGTAGGTCTTCTAAACTATTCACGATAAAAAATACATCCACAATTGGAACGAGCAAGTATTCTTACTTTTTGATTTTTCTTCAAGAAAGCAATATTCGTATTAAACTCGCAAACGTGGAAGGTGTACAAGCTACACCTTTCTTCTTTTTTATTACAGTGTCTAGTAATCGTTTACCACTGACCCATATTTGGTTCTTCTTTCGTCATCGTCGTCATCATCATCATCATATCTTAAAAGGCCTCTCCCAGAGTCATTCGTCGCGCGATCTAATATTGCAACAATGGCGAGTATAAGTTAAGAACGGCCGTTCAATGTTCCAGAATCATTCGAGAAGCATTCGCCCTTCGTTTCTGCTCGCTTCTGCCACTATCGAATTCCATTCGCTCTCAGAATTAAATCGCTGTTCGAACGATCCAAATTCTTCGTAGAACTATAAACGTCCCGTACCTGGCCCGTGGATTGTTATAAGGTCGCCCATGCGTCCCTCCCGCGCGATGAGGACACATGTAATGTTGTATCGAGTGGATATTTCAATTACACCGTGCGTTGCATTTACATAGAGGCTCCTTGCGTTGCCCGCAAACTAGGAAAGGAGGAGAAAACAACTTCATTTACGCTTAGGTCAAGCAAGGGTGCGAGAGGGAGAGTAATGGGAGAAGGAAAACAGTGGGCCATCAGGCTGCCCTGAGTGGCCGAAAGTCCTTGAGCCTCGGTGACCTCTACGGCCCAGCGCACAATCCGGAGTTGGTCATCCGGACGTGAGCTGCGCAGAGCGGCCTCCCATCGCTCCTGTCGCTCAGTCCCTTCAAAAGGAGGAGTTGGTTTGGACAATTTAAATAAAGGTGGTCGAAGTCAGCTCACGGACTTGAGCAGAGCCGGCAGTTTGGCGAGGTGTGGCCAGGATGAAATTTGGCGCTCCTGAAATGAGACCGCAATGTGCTCGTTTGCAGTCAGCACCGAACTACTTGTTCGGCCTGGTTCAGACATTTATGAGGCGAATAGTAGTGCAAGCGGGAATTGCGATAGTGAATATCGTGATAGGCGAGTAGGTGTTCCCGCGCTCTGTGAAAGGAATTTATAGGCCGTCCACTGCCCCGTTGACGAGTGCTCGGGCTTGTTCGTGAGCGGCCGCATTCCCTGGGTGTCCACAGTGCGCTGGAACCCATAGGAGGGCGATTAAACATTGAGGAGGAGGGATTGATTGCCGGATACGGTAAGCGGGTGCGTGAATGCGGCGCATAGCAAAGTCGCGAACTGCCGTTTTTGAGTCTGAAAAGAGTCTGAAAACCTTAACAGACTACGTGTACTACAAAAGAAAGCCGTGAGGCGTATTGCCGGCATCGGTTACGGAGCACACACTAGAGAGTTCTTTCTTAAATATAATATTATCCGTGTTACCACTACTTATGAACATCGGCTATTGCACTATTTTAGATTTTCACCACCTGTCGCAATAGAGTCCTTGAGATCTTTAGCAAACTTAACCTTGAAAGACAAAGCTGTCTGTACTAGAAGTGCCGAAAAGTGGACCCTTCCCTATACGAGAACTGACTACGGAAATCAATGCCTCCAATTTCTCCTACCAACGATTTTAAACAAATATGAAAAAGACGATTGTCGCCTACTCACACTAAAACCCAAAGAACATAAAGAATATTTTGTAAGGTACAGTGTATAGGTCTTTTGTTTGTGTGCATGTTTTACTAGTAGAGTACAACTTTTCTTTTTTTCTCTTTTCTTGCCATTTGTATAGTTTTATTCCTCTACTTATGTATTATACGTGACGTTCCACCTGTATGTGCAATGTTTTTCAATTTTTGCTTGTTAACTGCGTTTTTAGTCCCTTCTGCCATGTATGTTACATGAATGTATTTTTGTTGGGCCTCAGGCGCACTCAAGCTACAGTTTTGTAGCTTTTGGTCTGGGGTCCCTTAACCCCTTTTGCACGGGAAAAATAAATACAATTATTATTATTATTATTATTATTATTATTATTATTATTATTATTATTATTATATTCAGCCTGAGTCTGAGCAATTGCAGGGGCACTATGGTACGCTCGTTATCATACCCGGCAGCGGAGACGAAGGAAGCGTATTCAATCCCAGCCTCGGCGATCGCGTTTTCGATGGATGCGAAAACGGTAGAGGCCTGTGCACCGTGCGATGTCCGTGACCGTTAAAGAAAACCCCATGTGGTCAAAATATCCGGAGCCCTTCACTATGGCATGTGTCATAATCATATCTCGGTTTTGCAAGTAATATCCTCGCAATTATTATTATTATTATTATTGTTGTTGTTGTTGTTGTTGTTGTTGTTGTTGTTGTTGTTGTTGCGTTTCTTGCACTGTAGAGCTTAGGCCCTCTGCGTCAACGCTTCCAAAACTCAGCGCGTTTGAGACCACTGGTCTAGCCTAATCGACATCGCGGCAGCATTAAAAAAAGAAAAAAAGTAACGGAACTCCAAATTTGGAGTTTTAATCCCATTCGCCGTATAGCAGAACATGCTACATTGCAGTGCAAACCCTCCGGATGCTGTGCAATAATGGCGAAGCACGTAAGAACAGTAAATTTGAACTGAACAACTTAAAGGAGTACTGACACGATTTTACGGCTGCGCAAACTATACATTTTTCGTTTTCTAGTCATGTATTGTTAACGCCCTCCGCACACGGAAGCCAGGAAACACGCACACAATATCTTAGTTTGGTTTTAAAGTTTTGGTCGCCCAGCACTGCAAGCCAGACCCAGCGCAATGGGCACTACAATGACGTATGAACACGGTCTCTTAAAAATAGCCGAAATCGCTGTCAGAGTCGCTGGACGACCGCGAAATTGTCGTTGTTTGCGTGCCCCGCGCGTAATTGACCATAGACGACAGAGTTGCAGCGACGCTATCACGAATCGCTGTACCTACGTGACTTAGACGTGCGTGCAACTATGTTGACACGTCACTAGGAAACCGACCCCTCGAAATCGAAACCGAAAGTCGGCTTTTAAGGGAGCTGTATAAAAATATATGCTTGCGTTGCGAGGCATCATGATATTCTTTTTGGGGTTCTCCACCCCAGCGCTTTCATTTGCAGCAACAATACGAGAATGTTAAAAGTTCGCGTCAGTACTCTTGTAAGCTTCCCCAGTAGCAATCCAGCAGTTGCTGCCGCCATCGACTCCATCCGCTCAGCGGTTACAAAACGCCGCGCCCTGCTGAGCTTTTCTTCGCATCGCCGACGTCGCGAAAATATTGAATCAAGGGCCAGTGGCCGCGCCCTCTTTCACCTCGCGTCAAGCAGTGGAGATCGCAACTGACAGCGTGCGCAAACACAGCCACGTCCGTCCTGAACGCAAACACTGCTCGCCTTTTCCCAAGGAATAGACACAGCGAAAAGACAGACCGTGAAAAGCTTTGCATGTCCGGCAAGTTCGTGGACTGGGTTCCCACCTGCAGCTGTCGGCCAGAAGGCCTTGCCTCCTGGCGGCTTCTTCGGCCCACTGGATTGTAGAGAGTTCCCCGTGCAGGGCTGACCTGAGTAGCGCAGCTGCCGCGTATTGATCCCTGGCATTCCCGTAGGACATGTTCTAACGTAGCTCGTGCGTTTTTGCACTTATCTACTACATATTATATATCCCGAAATATATACGACCGACGGAAGCAATATGCCCTCGAACCTTACAAGCGTTCGTTGGACACTTACAACGATGATGATGATGCTGATTGTGGTTCGGTAAGGAAAGGACGCTAATTTCTGCAGCCCATGTAGGGAGCACGGCTAAGCGTCCGTGGGGGTGGGGGGAAAGGGAGTGAAAGAGATAGAGAGGAGAGAAAGGCCGTAGTGGAGGGCTCCGGAAATTTAGAGCACCTGGGGTTCTTTAACGTGCACTGACAACGCACAGCACACGGGCCTCTGGCATTTTCGCCTCCATCGAAAATGCGACCGCCGCGGCCGGGATCGGACCCGCGTATTTTGGGCGGCAGCCGAGTACCGTAACTTACAGCGAGCGTCAAGGTCGCCCCGCGTGTTCAGCACGTGCCTCCTCTGCCAGCCGCCATATGTGCTCAAACATGTTACCCAAAAAATGCTGGTTCGATTCCGGCCGCTGCGGTCGCATTTTCGATGGAGGCGAAAATGCCAGAGGCCCGTGTACTGCGCGCTGCCAGGGTGCGTTAAGAACCCCAGGTGGTGAAAATTTCTGGAGCCCTCCACTACGGCTTTTCTCTCCTTTCTCTCTCTTTCAGTCCCTTTCCCCTCGGGCGCTCAGTCGTGCTCCCGATATGCGCTGCAGAAAATAGCGTCCTTTCGTTAACCCAACCACTATCATAATCGGTTAGCGAAAGGACACTAATTTCTGCAGCCCATGTTGGGAGCACGTCTAAGCGTCCGTGGGGGTGGGGGAAAGGAAACCTCAATGTGTGACGCTTGCGCGAGCGCTTCTTTCATCCCCTGCGCTCGACCCATTGGTGCCCTCAACTCACTGCTGCATCTCGGTAATTATGAAAAGGCCAGTGTGCCATGAAGTGCAGACATCCCTTACAAAAATGCTATATATGTCGATATCAGGAATTGGGCGTATGTGGCTATATATAGCACGTGCCTGTATGTGGTCGTGTTTGCCCAAATCGTGATAGAAACATATATGGCAATGAAAGACCATCACGAGGAATAACCACCGCCGTGTAATAGGTGGTGTGCACTTGCGAGAAAACTTACGCTTGTGTTTACACAAGCCTCCGACATAGCTCCTGTCATGGCGGCGGCGGCAGCAGAAGGAAACTGAAGCTCGCGATTTTCATATCCGTCAGCACCGTAACGTGACAGCAAGTCCAGCCACCCGTTGCATCGGCGACACGGGATCATAGTGAACCGTGCTGTATTTGAGTGCAGTAGTCATTCACAGTCGGTGGCTGACAAACGTGAGCGACATTCGTGGCTGCAGTGAACTCGGACTCCACAGAGGTTTCGACGAAACGTCGTTCCGAGTGGCTCCGCTGATCCCAGACGCTGCAGTGTTTGCAGCGAGCACTTCATCCACGGTTAAGTGCAAATTGCTTTTTATCGCTGGTTAAGCGCTGACCGCGTAGCTAAGGTAGCGCGCTCTGGCGAACGGACAGAAACGGAGAAACGTCAAGCACGGGCGATTTCTACTGCGCGTCAATTGCTGCGTGCTTGCTTGAACTGGTAACGTCACATTTAACGGGCAAAATGACACATAAGGTATGTGCCTCCATAGCCACAGAAGCTTGTTTTTGTTTATTTTGGCCGTTTCAGAAGGCTACACGCGCAAGGACACGGGCGACGGCGCGTCGTGTTCGTTGACTTCAGGGAGTTCATTACCCTATTGCAGCATGTCCCACGTTAGGTGTAGTTAGCGAAGCTGCAGCGCTGCAATTTTAGAGCGCAACTTTTAAGCACCCGTTGCTGTATAGAGTGTCCTCTGTCGGTACTGTCGGTAACCAAGCGAACAAAAACAGCGAAAGGTGTCTTGGCTTGCGTGCTTCATACAACGCGATGCTCTATACTGCTGAGGCTCGCTGGATTGAGCAGTCGTAGTTAATGCTTCGATGCTTTGTGTAAACCTACCTTCCTCTTGTCCCCGAGTGTGGGTGTGTGTGGCAAGATTGATTTTGCGCTCTACATTCTATACCGTGGAGGTACGGGCCAGTTTGCTTAGGACAACCTCCCGGGAGCCAGGAGGACCCAGCCGTTTTAGCGCCGTCGAAACAAACTCATCCGTATTTTTCTAAGGAATAAACGACGGATCCGGTGCGGCTCCTTCGTCGGCGCGATTCGCCGAGGTGGTAGTGCGGGTACGAGAACATACATGTCTCTCATCCGAATTCTTCGCTCGGTATGTCACCACCAAGTAAACCTCCTTGGTCGCCGCATAAAAACGCACATGCACAAACTGCGCTCACATTTCACATTTGGAAGTATCGTTGTCGTCGGCAGTATTTCCTGACGTAAAGGCCTCACAGCCACGGAACCATCTAGGTAAGTGCGTATTTACAAGCACTTAAAGCGCTACGCATAACGAAAACTAGTTTACAATAAACTCACTGGAGCACAAAACATACTTCGTTACGTAAAATTAAGTTGCAAGTACGCAGGCTATAACAGGGGTATACCGTAGAGTCCACTGTGACAGTGCGGTTGAGTTCCTCAAATGTGTATGACACCAAGTTACATTTGACATCGAATGGCAAGGTGGTGGCCAGAATCTGCGCACATCAACTGCGTTTTATTGCGATAGCAATTATATGGACAGTCTCGATGGGTTTTTGCCGTCGATGGCGCCGTCATGTCCCATATAAAGTCCAAATTGATAAGAACCCCGCGCGTCGTACCTTCCTACCCACGGGTAAAAGCACGCGAGAGCGGGGGTACGAACGCGGCTGAAGCAGAGATCAAACGAGCCCGGCCCAGCTCCGTCGCTCGGAGCGCGCATACGAAAACATAACACACCGTGCGGAAGGCCTGCGTCGAAGCGGAGAGGAAACGCTCCGCCCGTCTTTAACGAGTATTAAAAGACGCGACAGGTCGGGGTTAAGAGAACAGGCTGTCGCTCGAGCAACAACTGTGGACTTCGCGCGGTCGCCATCGCTGGCGCGCGCGCTATCTCGGCAGCTATCAGACGTGCAGCGTACCGCGTAGCAGCGCCTTGATCGCGTGCTCCGTTCCAGGCGCTTCGCATGTAGTCGCAACGACGGCAATGCCCTCGCCACACAGCGCTCACGCGAATGCGTCTATGAGTCCCGGAAGGAACAGTGCTCGCTCGATGCCGCTGTGCCAAGTTTCTCGATGGTGCAAAGTGCACGCCGCTTAGCGCGGTCGAGCGGTGTGAAGCGCGGGCCAGAAGACATCAAAACAACATGACTTAGCTCGCAGCTCTACTGGGCCGTTCTCTTGCCGCTCGATCGTCACATGGCACATGGTACTGCATGCTTACTTAATAACCCCCCGTTCACTACAATTCAGACTGCGCCTAAAGATGCTACTCTCACTTCGTATATTATATCATGCATTGCTATCGCATTCATTGCTTCACCCTTCTGGCGAAACTGCGACTTTTTTCTATAATCTAACAGTGACTTATGTTGAGACATGGCTAAACGTTGTAGCCTTCGCCGACTTCCCCTACTTTCCAGAGTACGAAAAAGAACAAAGCAACTGTGTATTGTAACACGGTGGTACTGTCCCGATTTTCTCTTTTTCATACAACGCCAAATGATGCCCGCAGGTGCTACCGTTAACATAATCCGGCCCATAACTTGGATAGCAGTCTGATAAATGAAAATCCTGAGTAAAGTGATGTTATTCAGACAAAGGCTTGCTGTGGTTTTAATGCATCGTGTACCACCTTCAAGCGGGAATGAATCACAGAAGTAGGCTTTCCTGCACCAAGTGTCTCAATGCGGAGAAGTTAGCCTTCAGTGTCTTTTGTGTTCAGCGTAGTTTCGTACTTGTTTCCGGCGTGTAAATCAATTTCGATGGCCAGCTGCAAAATTTTGCCGCGATAGAAATACGATCACTTGAGGCGCGCTCAGGTTGCCGTGCTGTTTCGGGTGCGTGCATGTTGCCATGACGACCCACGCCTTGCAAGGCAAGCACGTCATCCCTTTCTTCTCATCGTTCCTGTTTAGTTAAGCGCACGTTTAGAAACCACCAACCGCCAATTCGCCCAATCAACCATTCCGTTAACGCAAGCAAGCCCATGCCTAGCTGTCCGGCGCATTAAGTCACTGCCACGTGACGTATCACACATTCTGGCGGAACGATGCTGGCGCTCTGGCATAACGAATTTTTACATTACACAGAAAGAAACTATTTTCAACGTGACTTATCGTTGAACATTGTACCCCGCTTAGAAAAGCCTTTAATGATATAAAACGAGTTTCTGACGTTTACGCCGTCAATACAGTACCCGAATACACACATTTGCAGGTATTTAAGCTATTACATAATACAAAACTGCGGTTTTGTACGCGTATGCTTTGTCGTCAACGGTTGAAATATCTCATCAATTGTTCGTCTCTCATTCGATAACACTGCGTATTGCACGCGTAACTTCCCCTAAAAAACAATAAAACTAATCCGCAGCTCGGCCACGAACGCGAATTTGTCGACACACATAAGTTCTCGACGTTTCCGTTCGGTCTACCAGAAAGAGCACTTTCGCTCCGGGTTCATGTAGGCCTTTGCGCTGCACCCGAACGCCTCCGAGAACTGGGGCATGTGCATCAGGGGCACAATGCAGCGCGAGCGACCCCTTGCGTATCCCTGGTTCCGGTGCAGCGTCAGCGAGCGACACCACTTGACGCAGTGGCCGATGAAGAACAGCTGCTGCGAGCTGAATCCGGCCACCGTCAGCGCTCGCCTGCCGCTGGGCAGCGACCGGAACGCCTGGTACGCCAGCGGGGCTCCGGAGAAGTCGGCCAGGTTCTCCGGGTCTCGACCCACGCCGGGCTCTAGGGCAAGCCGGTCCTGCTCAACCTGAGAAAGGCGGAAGGCACGTTGGAAGACACAGATGTCGGGTAATTTTGCTGGCCCCGCCACGGTGGTCTTGTGGCTATGGTACTCGGCTGCTGATCCGAGGGTCGCGGGATCGAATCCCGGCCGCGGCGGCTGCATTTCGATGGAGACGAAATGTTGAGGCCCGTGCGCTGTGCGATGTCAGTGCACGATAAAGAACCCTAGGTGGTCGAAATTTCCGGAGCCCTCCACTACGGCGTCTCTCATAATCAGAGCTGGTTTTGGGACGTTAAACCCCACAAAACGACAATTTTGCTGACCGAAGTGTCGGTCAGCCGGACGTCCTGAGAAGAATTAACTTGGTCAGCGCCTTGTGTTGGACACCTTGTGTTCTCAGGCACGGCTGTGGTCGTGAAAGTGGTGTTTCAGAACATTACATGCTTGTCATTTTTCCATTTGTTGTAGCATATTTTCTGTACCATATTATCTTGTCACTGTTTTTCTCAAGGCAGTCTTCGCTAGAGACATATTAGATTACAGCCTCAGCACAGGAAAGCTAGGCTAATAAAGCCTCCTTTTATATGAACAGTTAGGGAATGATGACTAGTGTGGACGGTGTGATAGGTCGCGTAGACACGGCTTGTGTCCACGCGCGCCCCACATCTAAAGCGGCGGGAGCGCTGGCTACTATCACTTGGCGGCCTAAAGCTCATTCGTTATAATCAGAAAAAAACATAAATCGACGTCTTATTAAAATGTTCTTACGGACGGACTTCAACTACGGCCATCTGGTTACGGAGTTCGGTGCTATGAAATCTGCGCCACAGCTTTGTTTTGTTATGTTTTGTTCGCCCTCTAACAAGCAAGATCATCACATTGCGTTACAACGTGTCAGCTTTTCCATGAGAAAGCTGAATTGAATAGTCTTTGAGCACTGCCGCTTCATCAAACAGGGTGATCCATTCTGGCGGATAAGGTTACACGTGGAACGCATCTCCAAGGCTAACAGTGCCATTTACGCAATATTCGCGTACTGAAAAGGCACTGACATCTTCACGGTGAACCTTGAATCGTTCCAAGCGACTAGTTTAAACTATGTTCTCTGAATATGGTCACAGCCTTCGGGACCCGAGGGGAACGAGGTGTCGTGCAAGGGCAGCCAGAAGCGACGCCCCCTCTGCGAACCACACAAGACACCCCTGAAGAGGAGGTCGAACTGGACTGTAAATGTCGAACACTCTAGGAAACTGCGGATGGAGTCTTCTTAGCTTCAAATATTGCTGCCGTGCATTGCAATAAACAACTTACATTGACTACCAGAAGATGATGTGCTATTGAAGATGTGTTTTTTGACGAATATACAAATTTTACCTAGGATACCTTTGAGCGAATGGCCCCGGCGTGACATTCCACTTTCTTGCGGAACCAAGGAAAAAACATCAGTGACGTCCTAGTCGTTGTATACTGCAAACGCCAGGACTTACTGCTGCTTGCTCTTCCTGCGGTCCTTATGTATGGCCCAACGGAAACCTAGCTATATATAGAACGATTTATATTGTTTAGTAATGAACAGCTTTGTAAACAGCTGCAATCAGCAGAGAGAGAGAGAGAGATGATGATGCTGATGATGATGAGCGGAAGGCAGGGAGGTTAACCGGAAGGAAAAATATCCAATTTGCTACCCTGCACTGGGGAAGGGGTAAAGGGACATACAAAGGGATGGAAGAATTGAATAAAGGGAGAAAGAGAGAGGTCGAATCGCGCGCACACGCAAACACGGCAGTGTCAGAGACGGTTAACGAGGCCCGTTGAGCGCAAGGACTTGAGCACAGCCGTCGTGGCTTTCTGCTGCGAGACTCTTATCGTTCCGGCATTCCAATATGGTTTGCTCAGACAGCGGCCGTCCATCAAGGCGTGACAATTCTGCGGCGAGAGACTGCCGCTGGGAGCAGTACCTAGGGCAATCGCAGAGGACGTGCACAACCGTTTCCTCGCTGCCGCAGTGAAGACAGGCAGCACTGTCTTCTAGTCCAATGCGATCAGCAGTTGTCTTTCGAAGTGGGGAGGTGGCGATTTCAGACAACCTGGATCGACCACCGGTAGAACCGTGTTTTGTAGCAGCCGCACAAATTGATTTGAGGGATTCAGAAGTTGCACAATGGACTATCACTGCTACCTCGTGGATTGCAGGGAGAAGTTCGGCACGGTATCACTCTGATTCCGTTTGCAAATTTAATCTTGGCAGAACGTATACATGGCATTGGGTAAAGGAGAGATGGGGTGGATAGCGCTGTTGAGAGTATGGTGCTGCGCAAACGACAAAACTTCTGTCGAGAAAAAAGACAAAACAATGTGGTTCACTGGTTCTCCCACGCCCCGCCAGCGACACACCTCTGGTACTTGCACGCGCGAGAATCTAACGCTATTTGTTGCAGTGTTGGAGCAATTGAACGATCGAGCGCCTGCATTTTGTTGTTCAGTATGACCAAATTGACCGTCTATAGGCATTAAGGAGCCTGTTTCATTTGGTATATTTCACTGCGAAGTTGTTTCACATAATCAGTGTACGTTGTTGTTTAACAATGTATGCAAGGATAGGAACAGATCAGAATTAGACTGACACAGCACCGATTACTAGCGAAGATTAGTTCCTCAATTTCTCAATGATGACAAATTTCGCTGACTTATGTGAAAGCATCGCTAGCTCTATCCTATGTACTAGCCGGCTCTTACACTGCCTGAAAAAAACTTCCGTATGTGCCATGCGTGCGGTGCAAATTATGATCGGAAACGAAGATGGAATGAAATGCAAAATTACAAAATCTAAGTTCTGTATGGCCAGGTCCTAAAAGCTTTAAGTACGAGAGTAATCCTTGCATCATCCAGCTGCCTTGAATTTCTTGTGTTATAGGATATTGCCCGGAATTTTCAACGATGGACAACTCTAGTGCGACATGTTTTTTGTTTTTTATTTTGTCACTTCTAGTCCTGGTGGACTTCCGGATGTCGCCACTTGATCAATGCTGCTTAGAATGTTTCAGGCTAGCATAAACAGCGTTGTCAAAGTAAAATGTGCAGTTTAGTGCGGCTATCCGGTTCGTGGACCGGTTGAGTGTTGGGAACCGCTTCGTGACCCATCTGAAAGCTTTATTTCTCCGAAACCGAACTGAACTGGAGCAAAATGGTGCGTGTTAAACCTGAACCATAGCCCGACACCTGCATTACGACAGCTTTAGAAATCTCGACTGAAAGACAGCATATACATATTCAGGTAGCGGAATAAGTACAGAATGTGCAATAAAGCAACGGAACAAATGAATATTTCTCGACGTAAGCGAAGCGCAGTTCACTCAGCACACCAATTTGAACAGCTGGCATAAAGTTTCGTAAGCAACAAAACTTATCAAACATTAACCCAGCACTGAGTTCTCCGCGCCTTTCACGTATGCAGTTCTTGGATGCAGCAAAATTGCTATGCGTCGATGCGTAATTGCTTGCCAATCTTTTTTAATAATTTTTCTACTATACTCCTCGCCTATGGAGACGAGCTGTGAATATGTGCACGTAACGAAAGTGAAGAAGGAATTGGCACTTTAGAAACATACTACAATTGAACAGAGCAGTGCCGCTAAATATGACGTCATAGACCAGCAGACATATATATATATATATATATATATATATATATATATATATATATATATATATATATATATATATATATATATATATATATATAGCACACAACGTAATCACAGCACGTTGGAGCGCATAATCCAATAACAGTAGAAAAGAAACACACAGACGCACGCAAGGAAGGTACAGAAATATGAAGTAAGGGCGTGCCGACGCGATAATAATGACTGCTGGGGTTTTACGTGCCAAAACTACGACATCATCACGAAGCATGGCGTAATGAGAGGCGATAGAAGTTTCGTTCACCTCGGTCTCTTTAACGTTCGCACGGTTTATATACTACTATATGCCATTACACGGGCCTATAGCATTTCGCCTCCATCGGAAGGCGACCGCCACGACCGGGATCGAACTCAAGTATTTCGGTCTTTCGTTTCAGCAGCCGAGTTACGGGTGCACCAGCGCGGAGGTTAGCACGATATGACATCTTCACTTAGCAGAGAGATTTAGCAGCACCGGCATACCGTACGGTAATGCCGTGTCTCCGTGGTTGGCACGTCGAAAATTTAGCTTGTGCGACTTTACCAGCGAGTTTAACCATCTGATGACGTTACCGTACTCACCGAGCAACTAGTGCAGGTCTTTCCGACTGAAATAGCCGCGCGCCGGCCAAGACGGTAGGGCATTACCGTCATTACCGTACGGTAAGCCGGCGCTGCTAAAGCTCCCTATTGCGGTTGCCCGGTAGTTAGTGCGGTTGCTTAGGTACGGAAATCACACTTAGGTATGGGGCTGAAAGTCAATTCTTATTTGTTATGGCATCTCCATTACAGTGGTGCAGCACTTCTACAATTTTTTTTTTCTTAGTCGACGACGTAACGGAGCGACGAAGCTCTGCCCATCTCACCTCAACATGGCTACGGCGGATGCATTCGAGCCTCTGTTCGTATTCGCGGCTCGCCGTGACGCTCCAGGCCCACGGCTTCCCGTTGTGGTCCAGCCTCCGGCCGCCCGTGTCGTACGCGTGCATCATCTCGTGGCCAACAGCCTGTGTTGATGTACACGTGTCGCATTCAATGCTGGCAGGTGACCTTTACATCAGCGTCTGATAGACTGAGCGACTACATATGACTAGATTAATCGAAAACCAAACAACAACAACAACAACAACAACAACAACAAACTTCAGGAGAAGACAGGAGAGTAAAGTCCCGAGAATGTCGCTACAGCCGACGTAGCGACAGAGAAAAGTGAGGCGGAGAAATGGAAGAGAGGGGTTCGTATTCCCTTCCCCCCACTATTTTCCTTCGAACAATGAGGAATCCGCAATTATTTCCACCTCAGCTTCGCCCTACAAACGGGCGAGTGATGGCTTTTTTATTTTCTTTCTTTCAATATGAGCAGTGGAGTAACTAACATCAAATTCACAAAAATTAAACTTAATTATTGGGCACATTTTCCTATTGATACCCGGTTAAAATAGTGCGCGCTCCTACTGATTTGGCTGAAGGAGTAGAACTGTGCTACATGCCACAGTGATTAATAGAAAGTTGTGCAAGGAATGACAAACACTCCCAAGGTATATATTATATAAAGGGGTCATACCAAAATACGGCTTTTCTATTTATCCCACACATGTGTCGCTAGATTACGAAACAAATGTAAATAAAAAAAATGGCTGCGGCTTCGCTCAGCTAGGGCCGGTTGTGCAAGCGAAAGGTTGTTGTGCTGTTTTGCTAAGCCGGGTCGGGCTCATATAGACAAATAACGGCATTGTCTGCATCTTGGCCACTGAGTACGTCGAGCCCATCGACTCTCTCTGAAATACCAGGTCTATTACACCAGGACTGTTGCATCCGCAGGGTGGTCCGACGCAGCTTGCCGTTTTCGACGCTGCGAACGCACACACAACTTTAGCACAGATGGAACAGCGTCCTCATTCACTACCATCGCGCGGCCGTGCGCGTGCCACAACGGCTGAAAAGAAGCGACCGAAGCGCTGCTAACCAACGTGGCAGAGAGATCCTGGAGAGAGCGGTAAGCCACGTGGATACGGCTAGCGAGATAGCGGTAGTGAGCACCGCCAGACGTCAGGGCAGGAGCTGCTACGGAGCGCGGCCAGCCAAGCGCTCGGATCACGCACGCACGCACGCACACTCATACACACACACACACACGCACACACACACACACACACACACACACACAGAGAGAGAGAGATAAAGCAAGCATATAGAGTGCACAGAGTGTATCATTCATTCATTCATTCAATTAATTTCCTCAAAGGCCTCAAGATGAGGTATTACATGACTTGGCGAGCGTGCCTAGTCATGCGGTATCTGTTCGTTTTAAGGCTAAGCGGAGATACACGGCGGCTCGACTAGGCCAGCAAATCTTTCGCCAGTAATGTCTCCGTTATGTGCATTCAACCAGTCATTCAAGTAGTTCAATGGCCATTGCCTTTCCGGCCAAGACAGTGAAAGAAATAAAAGGGGAAAAAAAAAAGCGCCGTTCATAACAGCACCTGTCCGAGAGATCCGTAGTTGTAGGCGTCGGCAGCGTCGTGGAAATAGACGGGTTCGTGGATGAGGCCTGCGGGAACGAGCACCCGGTTGCCGGACAGGTAGTATGCGTTCACCTGGTGAACAGGTAATGGAGCAATTTCAAAGCGTACTGGAGAAAAAGATACGTCAGCCATTCCACTCCATAAATCTATATAAGCAGAATTAAGACGAAGAGGTCACATGACAGAGTGCTAGTTTGTTATCGAAGTCGACGTTTTTACGTCTTTGCCGAGCAAAAGCCCTGGACACAATAGCGCTGCAGCAACCACCGTCCCGATTCTCAGCTAGAAAATGACGAGAAAATTTTTTTCGTCACAGAAACACTTTCACAAGTGTTTGCTGGTTGCCCGAAGCACGTGTGTGTCCTGGAAGAGCGTGGACGGCCACCACCACCTCAAGGAGCCTGAGGGAACTAGATTTTTTTGTGCCCGGACGCCACGAAACCGAGGAAGTTAGACATACACACACCTCTGCAGTCAAAAAAAAAAAAAAAGCTTATTTCTTACAAGTAACTAAATTGCAACCTTCTGTTTATATTAGAGACCTCGTTTAAATTAGAGACCTATTGCGCGACTGCTAAGGAAAACGGTATTGCGTTCCCAACTGTTGAAGCTAGAGTCGCGGGCCCTTCCGATAGAAAGTCCCGTCCGCTATCTAAATTAATGTGAACAAATAAATCGTTAAGGACAGTGCAACGCCCTGCGGGCCACAAATCCCACATCAAAGTGATTACATAAATTGAATTGTATGAGCCATTTTTCCATACACGATACCGATCTTATTTCACCATGATAATAGGTTTCACAAGCCTAAGGACACTCAAAAACAAATGCCGGAGACAATGCCGCACACACAATCCGTGCACCACATCGCGATGGCTCCACGAATTTTGATGGCTCCTGAAAGTCGATTTTAATACCTCAGTTACAGTTCACTGACATGCGGTAACACCACCGCTCGAGGTTTTCAAATGCTGGAAGTGCTTTAAAAGAAAGGAATTAGAGCAATATCAAATGTTTCTTCCTCCGAACACGCGGGAGAACTTTTCCGGCAAAATAGAATAACAAAAGCTGGATGATATTTATAAACTGAAAACACTGTAAAGCCATAAAAATAATGTGCTAGGTAAACTCGATTAATTTCTAACCCTCGCAAATCTACAAGAAAGTACGAGTATACATATTCATATCCTCGTCACGCACCATGACAGTTCCCTTTGTTGCGCATGAATTATCAACATCAACGTCCTTGTCACACACTGCCTTACCTACTTACTACTACATCGACAAACTAAATATTTGTGTGTTTTTGCCACTAAACAGCACCAAGGTGTTGAATTTGTTCGTGCAGTAGTTCATTACCTACTGAAAGTTTTCCAGGATGCATTTCCGTTGGGATTGTGCACTTTTAACAGAATTTATGATTTCTATAATATATCTACGACGCCAGCTTCACCATTGCTTGTATGGAGGCCCGGTGCTTTGTCAGGCTGATGACCTTTCATCCTTTTCTGCACTTAAGCTTTTTTCACCATCTGTATAAAAGTAAAATTTTTGCGAAATAAAACATTTTCACTGATCAACTGAAGCTCGCCCTTCATCAGTGCGCATGATCTACATTCTATTAAAAAGCACGCAGAAGTTCTTGGAAAGCATTGTGTCCCAGTTTATTTATGAATAAACAAAGACCCAAGCATCAACAAACAAGAACCCCAAATTGAACACCCACCTGCTGTATCATCATTCGCGCCACAGTTGAGAAATGTAAGCTTGACGTCGTTCTTTTTGTTCTAGTGAAAAATAGCTTGTCTCAAGATTAACACTGATGGACTTTCCCAAACTTGGACAGCTTTATTATATAACATTTTCAGGACATCGAAGTAATACCACCAGAAGAGTCCAGACCAACGTAGAACAGTACGTTTCACGAAGTACATAGGTACATGCGAGCATTCCTCAACCTCATCTTCGTACATTACGAGTATAGCGAAGCAGCGCCAATAGCGACACCGCGATACAGCGAATAGGACAAAGTGCAGTTACCTGGTATTTTATCAGAAAGGTATTCATTTTCAACTTTTTAGCGCTTCCCAAAGTATTACACAGCTGCTTTGTAATTTGTCGTCATGTAGGACCTGATCACCATTATCTGAAATGATTACGATGCTGGCCGGTCCAGTCGCCAGGTAACGCTTGTGTCCACTCTTTCTAGTGCTCCTCTGCGTTAGACATATACTAAGCCTTTCAAAAAAAAAAAAAGAGAGAGAGACAGATGATAGACAACGCCATGTCCTGTATCTTCTTTCACTCTCCCACCGTTCGCGTTGTTTTTTCGTAATGATGGTTCACATGCAGCCGTGAGCATGCTTAACACGAAGAGGCTTTAAATGCGAATGCTTTGCATCGAGGCCTGGGCCACTTGGACAAAGGCCAGCGCTGCAAAATGGTGGGCGATGTTTCTGAAATTATAATCATTATTTATTTATTTATCCAATAAGTAAATAAATAAATGCGTAATATTTAGGCAATTCAGCGCCCACTACTTCGCGGCACTGACCTCATTCCAAGTGGCCCAGGCCATGATATGCAAAGTATTCGTGTTAAGCATGCTGACTGCTGTACGGTAACCAACTAGCCCAACCAAGCACCTATGAGCACTTAATAACCACAGCGAAGCTGTCTAGTGGATCCTACGTCGTTGTCGGCGTTGTAACAGCAGTAGGAGACATTCCCTGGTTCCGTGGCCGAGCCTGCAGGTCACGTGATCTTGCTTCCACCAATCAGCTGCAAGCGCGCGTTTTAAACATAGCGACATACTGACGTCGCACACCATACGAACGTATTAGGTTTTCTGCAGAAGAAATAGGAAAAAGAACAAAGAAAGAAGGCGCGGAAAAACCAAATTCCTTGCCAGTGCTGGGGCTTTGAACCAAGGCCGCTGCTCTTCAAAAAGTGTCTGAACCACTGCGCTACACACTCACCCAAGCTTGCGAGGTGCTGCACTGATGCTTCCTTAGTGTTGCTTCTGCTAACGCAAGAGGTTGTTTAGTTCAGGCAGCGGCCTGTGGAGGGCGTGCATGTTCTTGGTTGACTCGTGGAAAGGGCCACAACATTGCTGTCCGACGGATTTCGACAGTGTGTAACTGGCGTCGCTTTTTTTTTTTTTTTGTTTCCTGACATTGGTCAGGGACGTGTTTTACTGATAATGCTGATACTGATGTTTTACTGATGTGTGGTGTGTATGCCTTTGTCGTGTCCCGTCGTTCAGTAGCGCTACTCTCATCATGCCTTACCAACACGCCCAGTCTTCAACCTTAGAATGCTTACTCGCTATCGCTCCTTATCAGAGAACGAGGAGAGAAATGACAACAGCGTCGCACCTTGTGCGCGTGCGACACAGCAAGGTCAACGTAGTCGCCTCCATCTCGTCGCTTCTGTTCCTGCAGGAAACGGCGCAGTGCCAACCAGGACGACAGCGAACTGTCCGGGCGCACGTCACCCATCGTGGCGAAGTACGCGTCTAACTGGGACTCGCGCGAGAAACGGTCGGGGAATCCCAGGGTCACCCCCATGGAGCCCGCCTTCCGAAGCGCCGCACTGCGAGTCACGCCACGAAGCCACGAAGATGACCGCAGAGCACTGGTGAGTGCTGCGCGCATGCGCGCCGTCAGGTTCCCGGCCGCGGACAGAACACTGGGCGTGACAGCTGCGAGGGTGAAGGCAGAAGTCACCAGCATGGCATTTACGACTCTGAAAATCACTGACTGTATTTATACGGAACAGCCGCCGTAGTGTGGCTGCACATCAATGAGCGTTGGCTCATACTGAATGCTCCAGAATTCCCGTTCTTAAGGACGAAAATGACTCATCTTAGTGAAAGAGGCTCTACCTTTTGAACATTCAGAAAACGGTGCCGATCAGCCACTGAACCTCCTTTGGAGCACGTGAGCTAAATATGGTTGCACCGCACTCCCCAGGGAATTGGAAATTTGGTTTAAAACACAGCTCGAAAGTACCGGCTCTTCTTTAAAAAAATGACGTCACGGGGGGCACCGACTTAGTCGCTTGAGGAATAAATAGCATGGGCTGGTTTCATGATCACGAAAATCACGGGTTTCATGGTCACGGTTTCATGATCACGGTTCACATTACCGATCCCTCGATGTGAGCGCTCGGATACCGTTTAGTTTTACTAGATGGCAAGCATACAGCAAATGTTGTGCATTACATCTGGTGACAATGAGCCAGGTCTGTGGAAGTCGGGGAAGAAAATGGGAGGGACCCACCCATCTAACACGCCTTCTTTAATTCATTTTGAATTGATTGATTTGCTGGGTTTCACCGTCCCAAAACCAGCTATGATTATGAGACATGCCGTAGTGGAGGTCTCCGGAAATTTTGACCACCTGGGGTTCTTTAACGTGCACTGACATCGCACAGCACACGGGTCCAAACATTTCGCCACTATCGAAATGGAGCCGCCGCGGCCGGGATTCGATCCCGCGACCTTCGGATCAGCAGCCGAGTGCCATAACCACTAGACCGCCGTGGCGGGGCTCATTTTGAATTAAACAAACGGAGAAAATGCGCGTATCTCTCTTAAAGAGCCACAAAAAAATCAAGCGACGAAGTCAGTGCCCCCAGTAATGTCATTTATTGAAATAAGAGCCCATACTTTCGAGCTATGTTTGAAGCCAAATTGTAAATCTTCCGTTGTGTACAGTGTAATAATATTTTGGTTCACATTTTTTTTCACATAATCCTCCGCGACTGATTGGCACCGTCTTCAGGCCATATTCAAAAAGTGTTTCAGGGCCCACTTTTTCCTCGCAACTATTTCCGGAAATACACGTAAGTTTCCCTGAAAAAAAAAAGAGTAGACAGAAGAACATGCATACCTGAACAAGTTCCGGAAGAGCGCACTGAAGATGCTGAGGTTTTCAGTAGCAAAGAAAAGAAACAGTTCTTTGCATATAATGACTTTTGCTCAGTCGAGTTGTTCATGACAGCTTTTTCTGTGGCTGCCTGTCTCTGTACTTCTTGAGGCGTAAAAACAAATTATTATTATTATTATACGTTTCACTAACTGATTACATTTCACTCTAGGTTAAAATTCATTAATACTGATGATATACACATTAAAATTAACGATTCTGTGATCGAGCAAGTAACCACAATTAAATATCTTGGTGTCACTATAGATAGTAACTTACATTGGCGGATGCAGATTCAGAATGTGTGTTCCAAATTAGCCTCAGGGTGTCATGCACTTACTCAGGCTCGCCAACACTTTAATACCACTACTCTACGAATACTTTATTATGCTTTCATTCATTGTCACATCTCATATTGCATTGAGTCTTGGAGAGGCACGTACACAACTTACCTGGACCCGGTTAGACGACTTCAAAAACGGGCTGTAAGAATTATTACTCATTCCAAGTATAATGATCCCAGTAAACCTCTGTTTTCCCAATTACTTATTTTGCCATTCGATAAGCTATGGAAATTAAAACTAGCCAAATATGTATACACGGTTATCAATTACAACCACCCTTTTGATGTGTCGATGTTTTCCGCCCCTTTTCGTTCTACCAGACAACTAACCTTTGGTAAATGGAATACACCGCGAACTAACAACGTATATGGTGAACGGATTTTACAGTTTGCTGGTATTAAGATCTGGAATGACATACCTTTTAAAATAAAAGTGTGTTCAAACTTTACTAAAACAATAGAAGAACACTATTTAGAAGAATGTTCTGATTTATTTAATGACCGGTCATGTTTAGTGTGATAGCTGTCTTCATTTTAGTATGTAAGTAGAGGTCCTTCATTTTTTTTCCCTGTGTTGTGAGTCTTCTTTTTTGCTCTTGTGGTTATTTCATGTACTGTACAGCTTCTTTCCAGATTATTTATTAAATATTGTATAACTTCTTCAGTTATGTTTTTTCCAAAGTGCCATTGAAAAATATATCTTTTTGGACCCAAACTAGCCTATGGCTACGGGTCCACACAGTGCGTGCAAATTTCATGTAAAAATTGTGAGCAATAAAATTCAAATTCAAATTGCTGGGGTTTTACGTCCGAAAACCACGATCTGGTGAGAAGAAACACCGTAGTGGAGGGTTACGAAAATTTCAGACCACCCTGGTGTTCTTTAACGTTCACTGACATCGCACAGCAGATGCGCTTCAAGATTTTGCCTCCATCAAAATGCAGCCGCCGCGGCTGGGATTTGGTCCCTGCGACCTTCGGATTAGGAGCAGAGTGCCATGGCCACTAGGCTACAGCGGCAGGGTATTATTAATGTAGGCTTGCCACGGCTTCCACGTATCTCGATCCTTCACTAAAATATTTGTCTTGCAAGCGTCTTCAAACAGTGCACTCTCAACAAAGCCAATATGCCCGCTGTTCTGTTTCACGTGATGGAAATGTTTCAGGGAGTCGTAGACGTCGAGCTGTGCACATGCAGCACCATCACAGAGGACACGACCCAGTAGTCATGTGTTATGAACTGCTGGCGAGTGTTATGAAATGCTGTCATGTGTTACGAAGTGCTGACGGATGGAAGCATCGAAGCACCGGTTTTGAGCGCAACCGGTATTGCGACCGCTATTTTTTTTTTTTTTTGGCATTTAACTCAACGTAACCTGTCGTCAACTCAAATAATGCAGCGTCTTTTTTTATGCACGGCTGTAGACAAGGTCCCTGAATTCAACAAGAACGGTTTCAAAAAGTGATAGCCTTTTTTCTTAGAAAAGTAGTTTCAAGTTCCGATATTTGGCAAGCGGCTTATGTTTCGTGAACGAAGCCGCTGTCGGGCAAACCTTAAAGCGTCCGCGGGATCGG
The DNA here is from genome assembly GCA_013339685.2 of Hyalomma asiaticum. Taxonomy (NCBI): domain Eukaryota; kingdom Metazoa; phylum Arthropoda; class Arachnida; order Ixodida; family Ixodidae; genus Hyalomma; species Hyalomma asiaticum. The sequence goes on along the minus strand of CM023485.1, from coordinate 97,500,735 downwards.
TCCAGCTTCCCCTCACCATCGCACCGGTCGTACACAACGTAACCAGTCAAGCTATAGAGAGAGCTAGGAGAGCAAGGGCAGCTTGTCGTGGTCCGTCGTATCCTCGGCGCCAGTCAGTAATACTGCGGGGACGCTGGCGCCATCCCCATCGCTGCGGCGCGCCGATGACGACGTCACAGGATCGTGCCCCGCGGAAAAGCCGGCTTAGAGGACACGCGAACGCCGTGCGTTTAAAACAGTTTATCAGGGGATCTGAACATCCCCGGATGGCACGAGAAACAGCGTGTATGCCATAATACCGCATACTTAGATCTTCCTTCAACCCGAGGCAGGTATAGGCTAGCAAGGTAAACAGAAGTCACTAATTCTCGCACACAAGGTATCCAGTGGCGCACCGACGGGGGCGGGGGTTCGGGTGTTGTAACCCCCCCTGAGGCCGACCTCACCTCCTCCCCCTCTAACTGAAGAATGTCCTCGAAGAATGTGGCACTAATGTCTCTGCAAAACGCCGAAAACAATAATAAAAATAATAATCATCATTCATGTTACTATTATTTGGCATTTTATTTGCTTTACGGCTCCTCCAGCTGAAGCAAGGAAATGACGTATTGCGCAAGGTGCGCAAGTCGCATGCCCTTCGTGAACATTCGAACCCCCCCTCCCCCTGACAGAAATCCTGGGTGCGCTACTGTCAGGGTTAACTCGAACCAAAAATCGTCAAAAGGAAGATTCAGGCAACCTTGCACAGGCTCACCGGTCGGTGTGAGTCGTTCGGTCAGGGGCGGATACGGAATTTTTCTGAGAAGAGGGCCAGCTCATGGGAAGTCTAAGCTGTTACCTAAAGCTGAGCACGGGGCGTCCGCAGCCAAAGGAATCGGCGTGCTTGCTTTCAGATACTAGACTGTGCATTTGATGCTAATAAAAATGACACTTACAGGGATTTGTCCAAAATAGGTCCCCTTATTGGGGGAATGCATTGAAAAATTAAGACCCGCGACTGCGTTCGATTTATAAACTAAGTTCATATATATATACATATATATGTTGGAAATAAATCTACTGGGTAAAGCGCTTGCTTGAGATGTAATTCGTAGTCCACAGTTGGCTTTCTAACGCAAAATCTACAACACACAAAGAGGCACTTCACATTACCGATCCCTCGATGTGAGCGCTCGGATACTGTTGAGATTTACTAGATGGCAAGGATACAGCAAATATTGTGCATTACTCCTGATGACAATGAGCCAGGTCTATAGAAGTCGGGGAAAAAAATGGGAAGGATCCGCCCATGTCTAACTTGCGATAAGTTTGGTGCGCCGAAATAATGTCTGAGCGAAAAGTCGCAGGCAAGTTTCTGCAGTGCTCTTTCATGTGTTGCGGTAATTTCTGGCGTAACATTCTCCTAAAGTTCCCCGTATTACCTTAATCAATTATGTACTCCTAAGAGGATATACGTTGCGCATATACTGTGTACTGGGTGTTTCAGTTAACTTGCACCATGGTTTATAAAAATCCAAGTGCACGTTACAAGGAAGCAACTACACTGATACTGCTGACTGTCGTCTTCACCGTCTCAGAATATTTTTAAGTGAGCTCAGATAATCCAATTACGTATATCAAATAACCAACATTTATACTGTAAATTTAAACGCACAATGTTTAACGGTGAAGTTGTAGGGTACTTTACTTACGTACGGATAACGCATTCTTCGTTCTAATAGGCACAGCGATATTATTTTTTTCCGGGCTTTGGGAAAGTTCGAGAGACTTCATGAAGTGCCGCGAGACTAGGCGATAGTGCGCTGTGACTTTAGCGCTATCGAACATGCTACGACAGAACTGCCGACGGTGCACGCATGCAGACAGCACTGGACAGACAGACCGCAAGGTAAAAATTACCACCATCTTCCCAAAGGGAACCCTGATGGGATGCGAAGCAGCAGCGTTGCGCACGGGTGGCGTCACGGGTTGAACGGCGCTAACGCGGGTGCTTCGCATGCCATCAGGGTTCCCTTTGGGATGATGGTGGTAATTTTTTGCCGGTCGCGGTAGCGGAGCGAGCGGCGGTAGCGGCAGGTGTTGCGGGCGAACGGACGAGGCGGCAGCTGCGGCGAGCGCGCGGCAGGCGAGGGAGAGAGTGACGTCGACGCGCACAGCGAGGGGAGCGTGACGACAACGCGCAGCTGCGGCGTGGCCTACTTGGCACCGCTCCAACACCTGCGGCGAGGGCAGCGCGTTGCCCTCGCCCTCGCCGTACGGACGCACAAAGGGCGTTACACAGGCTAGTCAAAGAGCTGCTTCGCATCTAAAAACTAATAAGATGTAGCCGCACGTCAGGCCCTCATGGCCTGTTTACACGTTCTGTCCGCATGCAACGTCGATTGTTCGTCCGACAGGCATTCATAAAATGTTCACCTGCGCTTGGTTGAAAGAAGTTGCATAGATTGGCCGACTCAACCGTCCATTCGTCACCAACCTTTGAAGAGGTAGACTGCTCTGATGGCGAGCTCCAGCTTGGCGGCCACCCTGCGCACGCAGAAGCGGTCCAGCGCCTTGGAGTCGGTGGGCAGGTAGCGCCCGCTGGCGTACGGCGCCAACTCGCGCACCAGTCCCCACCAGAGGAGTCGGCGCATCGCCGTCACACCTCCGCCGTCACTCAGCAATCGCGTGAGCAACATCAGGGCCAGGGGTCGGGCGTATACGTTGTCCTCGTCCACCGCCGAACGCTCGGACCCGCGACGAATCGCGCTGAGCCATCGCTCTGCGCGGCAATTTATTGAACGAATGTGGCAAATCAGGAGGGACACTGCGAGTACAGCGATGGTTACAAGTGGTATCCACTAGTCTATGGGACAACGTTACAAGGGCGTACACACGGATTTCTTAGAAATTAAGGCTATGCGGACGAGAAATTCGTCCTCGTCCAGGATTTGAAACCGGGACCAGGGCGTCTGTACCAGCCGTTCGCTCTGCCAACCAGGAGGCCAGCCAATGGCTGCGCGAGGGCACTGTGACCTTCTAGAACACTGTAGCGAGGGTGAATCGATCGACAAGTCGAATCACATGAACAATGAATAATACAAATCAGCTCTTTGGAATTCCGTAATGTGGAGCATGGGTTATGAGAGGCGGTGATCGTTATTTCGGATATAATCCACTTTATTTCCAACACATCTGTCGCGGGTGCCCTCAGGCTGTTCAAGTAGTTTGACAACCTGGGGGCTGTTACAACGCACGACATTCGTACATTTCAGTAACGTCCTTCATTCGATCGCTAGCACCGAGACAGGCAAAAGATCAGGTCGCTTGCAGCGCGCGCGTCACGTTCTGAGCGAGCTCCGCTTCCTGGTGTTGGTGATGATACCACAGATTCTTCCCCCTATGCAGTGAAACGCTCCGGGGAACGGCGCTGTCGCGTTGCGCGCCGCAGTGGTTGACTTGAAGTGGGAGTCTCGTATACTTTGGCGCGCAAGTTCTTGAAGTGGCGTTACGCTGTCGAAATAACGAGAGGGGAAATGACAAGGGCTCACTCACTTTTATTGTTAGACACAACCTCATGAAGCTAACAAAGAGGCCAAGTAAAGCGTAAGGGGAGCTACTTCTAGTTTTTAGCAGAAGTGTAGCTGTTGTGACATGTATTGCACGGGATGAAAGCGGACGAAAAAATGCCAGTCGTCGGTGGGGACCGCAGGTTGTGGGTTTGGTCCCCACCATTCATGTCGCAAGTTCCATTTATGTCACAACTACTACACTACAGTTAAAAACTACAAATACCTTCCCCTATTCCTTCCTTGGCCTCTTTGTCTGTTAACTTCATGCCCCGCTACGGTGGTCTAGTGGTCATGGCACTCGGCTGCTGATCCGAAGGTCGCGGGATCGAATCCCGGCCGCGGCGGCTGCATTTCCATGAAGGCAAAACGTTGAGGCCTGTGTACTGTGAGATGTCAGTGAACATTCAAGAACCCTAAGAGGTCAAAATTTCTGCAGCCTTTCACTACGGGGTCTGTAATAATCAGAGCTGGTTTTGGGACGTAAAACCCCAGAAATCAATCAATATGTTAGCTTCATGAGGTTACGCTGTATCACATGATTTCGTGGGCGAAGTGTCCCGAAGTTGCATTTGGTAAAAATGCCGCAGCTCCGTTCCTTGAGCCGTGTCCACAGTCACCATGTGCTAGTCACCATGTGCTTGCCCAGTGTGTCGCGCATGATAGCGGGTATCCATTTTTTACCAACACCTTTCTAGAGGACGTGTCTTTACCGTGGTCGGAACGTTCAATAGTTCACAAACGCTGTCCTACAAGCCATCGCTCTTGATTATGAGAGCCTGGCTGTGTGTGTGCTGAGTTGGCCGGTCGGAATGATGCAGCCGAGCTTTGTGCTCGTCCGATATCCAAGCAAGAGTTCCGCCGAAGACTTGCGACCACAACGGAACAAAAACCTCATAGTTGTCTCTAGATGGATTCCCTTGTTTTTCAACACTTCTTTCACGGTTCAACGGCCACTCCACTAAATCATTTGACTGCGAATTATAGGGTGCGGTAATCAAGTGCTCTACTTCGTTTCGAGCCAGGAAATCATGGAAGTGAAAGCCTGTGAACTGCGGTCCATTATCAGTCACAAGTGTGCCGAGTAGGCCGAACCTACGAACCCTCAGGGCCCTGCTGTCGTTTCTGCCGTTGCGGACTTCATTGCAAGTGCTTCTATCAACTTTGTCTCTGCGTCCACTACCACCAGTATAATAGGCCCTTCAATGTGACCTGCGTAATCGGCATGTAACCAGCTCAACTTTTGTCCGGTTGTAGTCCATGGAACAAGAGTATGTGCTGGAGGCATCGCTGCAGCTAGTACACACGCAGGACATCCACGCGCCAGTCATTCTATTTCCCCCATCCATACCAGGAAACCAGAACCGGGATACTGATGTGTTCTTCATTGCTGCCATGCCTGGGTGTGTCTCATGAAGCAAGTCCAAGAAGCGAGGGACTATAAGGCTGCGGAAAGCACGATGCGATGTACCCAATATACCAAACCTTGAACTTGAGCTCATCCTTCTCGCTGAAGCATGGCCGGGAGTGAATTTGCTTTTCAGACTAAAACTTCGGCCATCCTTTTTGAATCCAATTCTTCATTTGCTGCAGCGTCGGATCTCTTTCTGTGAAATATGCCACTTCCCTGACACTAACGGCATTACGCTTCAAACACTCGGAGTAGGGAACACACTCTGGCAGATGCTGAGTGCTGTTGCCTTGCAGCTGGTTTGATAACTGCAAGCAATTTCAGGCACCAGCGTTGATGTCTTCTGCTCTGCTGCGATACTGCGACGTGTACTGAGAGCTGTCCAAAAGAAGCGTGGCCGCCGCCACAGACGGATTTTCCTGGAATGGCTTTTCCTGGGCTCAGCACACCCGTCAGGGGCTTACGGTCCGTGACCAAAATAAAGTGGTTGCCATTAAGTAGTACTCAAATCGTGTCACACCAAATACAAGCGCCAACGCTTCCTTTTCTCTTTGAAAATAGTTGCGTTCTGCTTTGCACAGCGTTCTGGAGCGATAAGATAATCTGTACCGTTGATGAGGTGAGAAAGTGCAGCTCCAACTCCGCTTGTATGGCTTGGTTAACTTTCTGAACCGCTCCCTCGTGTTTCTGTTGCCCTTTCCACGTAGCGCTCTTTGTTAGAAGACTGTGCAGTGGAGCTAATACCATGGACAAGTTTGGTAAATACGTGACATAATAATTAGTTAAAGGTAAGATTGATTTCAGTTAGCTCACCGACTTCGGGACTGGTGCACGGAGAAATGCTTCAATGTTGTCCTCCTTTGGTTTAAGACCGTTGGAATTTACTCGATATCCAATTGGAACGAGGCTCCTTGCCTAAACTTGCACTTGATATTTAACTAAAGACCATAGTCCCGTGGGCGCTACAGGACTTTCTTCAGCAGTGAAGTGTCATTGGACTTTTCGGCCACTATGATGCCATCCAGGTAGGCCGGTACACCCGGCATGTCCTTGAACAGCGCGCCCATATGCCTCTGAACTATAGCCGGCGATGAGCTTCCTCCGAAAGGAGGCCATTGAAGCAAAATAGGCCCTTGTGAATGTTTATAACACTCCTATTCTTGGCCTCGTCATACAGTGGCAGTTGGTTGTACGCTTGAGTCAAATGAAGTGTGCTGAATACTTCGCCTCCATTCAACCTTGCGAAAATATCGTCCACATAAAGTACTGCTCGGTCACAGTGGCCGCGCTCAATGTCAGCTGAAAATCGCCACAAGGTCTAATCGTCCCACCAGCTTTCACAACTGGAACCACTGGCGTCGCCCATCCAGCTGCTACAACTGGCGATATGGCACAGTCTGTGACTAGCCGGTCCAAGCGTCGGATACTTTCGTGGTCGAGGTATACGGCACCACACGTGTTTTGCAGAAACGTGTTGCACAAACGTGTTGGGCGTGTTCTTTGAGGATAAACCTCACCAGCGGACCTTTGTAGCGTCCTAAGCCCGATTCAAACGCATCCTTGAACTCCGTAAGCAACGACTCAAGTTCCTGGCTAGTGCGGTCTTCCCTGCATGACTAGAGGTTTGCGACAGCGTTTGGCTCCTGGCTAGTGCGGTCTTCCTTTCGCGAGTTGATGTTTGCGACATTTGGCTTCATCATGGCTACTCCGCAGTCGTTGAACGCCTTGATGGCATCTCTACCGCATAGCGCTGGTCCAGGTCTGTCGACGAACGGTGTCCTGTACGTCACGTTCGGCACATGTGGTTTTCGCGCGCAGCTCCCCAACCACTGGAAGTGTACCCAAAAAGCACGATAATCGGAGAGTGGTGCTGCTTAACGGTGGCCATCTGTTTTCATTTTGCTCGAACGTGGTCACTGAAAATGACGTTAACAGGCGACCTCATGTCGACAAGAATAGTCAGAGGCGCTCCATTTCAAGTGACGTCTTTGAAGATATGTTTAATAGTGCGGCCGTTTGTAGTTTGATGAGCCAAAATAGTGTACAAGGTACTCATCCTCGGAGCTGTCACCGGGTGCTGACGACAGGGCGTATGCGCCTCGACGTTTATATCCACTTCATATTCGACACATTTGAGTTATATGTCCCCATTTACCGTATTGGTGGCATGCAGTGCGAATGTGGTAGCACCGATCCTCCAGGTGAGTTTCACTGCCACACCTGTTGCATGGTGTGCTTCTTTCAGCCCTCGGTCGCGGGTTTCCTGGCCGCGCCTGCTGCGCGCGCGTGCTGGATGCTACTCTGATATGTTGGCTGCGTGCTTCGCGCATTAACAGCAGCGTTTTGAGATAACACAATCATCTGCTTCGGTTAGCGTTAACTTCCGCAATGTCAGTTAAGTATCGCCTGACGTCTTCATCTGATAGTGTACACTCGATTCCATCTCGCAGCATGCGTTCGAGAAGCGTTCCAAAGTTACATTTTTCTGCAAGCCTCCTTATTTCGGCAATAAATTTCTTTACGTTCTCTACTTCATTTTGTGAATGCGTGAAAAACAAAAAGGCGTGACTTCTGCTGTTTCGTTGACTTCCGGGACATATAATTGCTTGAGGCACTTCTCAGCTTTATCTTAACTGAGTGCGTTGATCTGCTTGGGGTGACAACGGCCCTGTACAACTTGAAGTGTGCTGTCTGGTGGCGAGGCCACTAGCAGCGCTTGTCGCTTCGTCGAGTCCGAGATGTCTTGCGCTTCGAAGCAGGCTTCGAGGCGAATTATAACGTTGACCACGTTCCTTCAAACACTATATAGTGGCCATCCTATGCTGACGGCTTGGCAAGTCCGCGGCATGGTCGGCTAGGGATTATTTTTCCCACCACGGACGATGCAGGCGTCGACGCCGAATTTTCTGCGATGCGAGCCTCCTTACTGCTGTATCGCGTTAACACAATAAAATTGGAAACTTCCTTTCCTCTTTAGACAAAGAGCCTATCAACGCGAATGTATTGGCAATAGAGTTCCCGAAGAATAGTTTGTCAGTCTAAGCTGATTAAGTGTTTCATTTTGGTATTTCGCTTTAGTGTTTCTTTTAAGCGCGAGGGAGGCGTAAAAGCATTGATTATTTGTGGGGTTTAACGTCCCAAAACCAGCTATGATTATGAGAGACGCCGTAGAGGAGGTCTCCGGAAATTTTGACCACCTGGGGTTCTTTAAGGTGCACTGACATCGCACAGTGCACGGGCCTAAACATTTAGCCTCCATCGGAATAGGCGTAAAAGCAGATTTGCACAGTTGGAATTTGATAATCAAGGGCTTGTTACAAGGCGACGTGCTGCACGCCCGCAATCCAGATTTCTGACCCTTTGTTAGTGCGACCATTCAATCCAGTTCAGTTCAGTTTATTACTTTAAAGGCCCCCCTTTCTTGGAGGGGCATTACATAGGGGGTGGGGTTTCATTTAGGGATAACAATAAGCACTGAAAATTGATTTAGTTTTGAAGATGATCAATAACATGGTCTTGGAAGGCAGATGATGAGGTGATGGTGACAATGTCCCGGGGGAGGCCGTTCCAGTCAGTAGCTGCTCGAGAAAAGAACGAGTCAGAAAAGATAGTGGTACGCGAAGATGGGCGGGCAACCTGAAATGTATGACTGGTTCGATGAGATATGCGAGCTGCGGCTGTTATGTAAGGTGGCTGATTTAGCGAAGGACTCTCACGCTTGCTAATCGCATATATCGCATATAAATACTGTTCTTCTTTTTTTCCTTTTTATCTAGCAGATCAAGAGCCAGTAATCAAGAGAACGCTAAGATGAAATGAATGCTTTTTACAACATTTTTTTTCAATGAGGTGATGAGAGGGATATCAGGTGTCGCTGAGTATAACCACTCAGCATAAGCGTAATAGTGAAGCCAATAAATTCTTCCTTCTAGTAGCTAGCTAAAGGTGCAACCTACTTGAGCTTATTGAGGAGTCCTTAGAATAGTTGCCCAGTGCCTTTATCGTGGTCCAGAAAGCGCTGATTTGCTTCCTTTCTTCCAACGACTTGTTCACTTGAGCGAGGAACACGGCGACTGCGAAAAGAACATTTGGCAGGCAACTCCATCACTGCATCGAAGCAATGTCGAAAATCCCTGTGGCTAATTTCCAGGTGCATTACAATATGAACGGCGAGAACAAACAATAGAAACAAAAATGCTAGAAAATGGGGCATACAACGGATACCACATGATATGGTCTATATATGGTCCAAGAACGATAAAATAAGGGGGGGGGGGTAGAAGGCGGGGGAAGAGGGGGCGAGGGAGGGGAGACACGCACGAAACAACAAACCTTCACTTTCCGTGAATATGACATCCGCGCTAAGTCCGAGTGTGGCGTCTTTGCCCAGGGGTGGCGTCAGCACGGATATCCGCTCGCTGACGAAGCTCGATAGGTCGTTGCTTTCGATCATGCTTTGCCGCGTCACCTGCCATGTGGTATAGTCGGGGCCGATGTCGAGCTGCATGAGAAGGAGCTACTTGACAAAGCGCCATCATTCCTCGTACAGGACCTGTATTCACAAAACCTTATTACGATGAAGTTGGTCTTGGGCTAGCATTCAGGCCAATCGTCATGCCGGATATATGTGACCAGCGAGACGGTTCAGCAAAGGCAAAACGAACTAGCAAATAGGTTTTGCGAATTCGGCCTGAGAGTGCGCAATCATGGCAGCGTATTTCGATAAAGGAAGTCACAGGTCCGCCAGAAGGATAAAACAATGAATGCGTTAGCAACGCATAGATTATTATATGGAGTAAAACCATCTTTAGTAGGAATGTGCTTCCGCTCCGTGCCACCGAACTGCGGGATCTCGAGGCGTTAAGCTGCAATCTGCATGTTGTGCCTGCTTGTGGAGCGTGGATACGCATGCAAGCGCGATTTTCGCTCAGCGCGACTAGCCTTTCGCCGAGGCTCTACGGCCCGTCGTCCGATCGACGCGCTGATAAGCACCGCCGTACAGTGTTCGCTAACATGTTGACAGGGGCCTCCACGACTGATCGGAACATTTTTCTGTCTATGTTCAAGAACTGTTTCAGGGCCCACTTCAAAAAGTGCTTCAGGACGTTGCAAACGTCCCGCCCTAAAATGTATGTTGGAAAAGCATGCGTAAATGGGCAAATGATGTACCAAACGATGCGCAGCAGTCTTCCGTCTTCAAGAGGTGTAACGAAACTCGAACTTTTTAAAGGCGCTATTCAATGCTCATTAGTCATGCCACTTTTGTCCTAGATAAGTCCATCGGTTCGGTTAGTGCCGTCGCGAATGGTAACAAAGGTTTTGTGGTACCGCTAAATTGAGAAAAGGTCATACCAGACGCAGTACTCAAACTAAGTTCGCGTACCGCCCATGCGCAGCAGCTTCAGCGAAGTTACTATAGGGCATCAAAAAGGCTGCGGTCCTTGTTACAAAACACAAATGTCGTGCACAGACACCAAAAAATGCGGCTGTATAGGGCGCCGTGTTGTTGGTTTGTCGCCACAGCACTGAACTTGTAATGCGGAGGTCAAAGTGTCGGTTCCAACTTGCCTACAGCAAGAATTGTAACCTCTCCTCGTCCACTTTCATCTCCTCTCATCTGATTATTTTCACATTTAAGCTGAACACACTGCGTAACTTCCTTGTGCTTTCAATCGTTCCGCATTCTGTCCCCCATTTGTTATCGTTTTCAAAGCGAAAGACTTACTCTTTCGTATTCGTTTATTCTGCTCGCCTAAATGCGGAACAACTTTCAAATCTGTGTGCATGACGAATCGCCTCATGCGTTTAAATGCGAGAAATTGAAAGAGAGCTTGCCATAGCCTCCTGTCTTTCTGCATGTATGCAGTACACTTCGCCAAACTGCACCAACGCAACTGTGCTTCAAATCTGCAACAGCCTCCAAACTTCCCAAACTCTCCTTTTGCTTCAAATGTAAGATAAACAAAAAAGATTTACTTTTGTACGGTTTGAACGAAGGCCGAAACTAATGATGTCACGAGTAACATTTACGGCTCGTATAACACTCCATCCGTGGGATGTGTGACATTCTAATGTACTAGTGTAGTAAACGATAACAATAAGATGATCCGGAGAAACTTAGTATTTATCATGTGAGTGGACATGGTCGACCATGTCAACGATGGCACGGAAGGCCACGGAAACGTCCTCACGTGATGGTAGCGGCCGCGGCCCTTAGTGCCCCCCAGTGAACTGAAGGACACGATGGGCTGCAGGCCGTACGTGGCCGCCAAGCGGATCGTGGTCTCCAGAGGGTCAGGTCGGCCGGAGTTCGCCATTTTGCCGCCCACGGGCGCCGGCTGCAGCCCGTGTTGGACGAGGAAAGCCCACAGGTCGGCACTTTCAGACCGGTTCTCGGAGACGAGCGACACGCAGGCGCAGAAGAGCGCCGTCACCTTCTGCAGGGCCGTCTGGTTCTGGCGGGGCACTGGCGAAGCACGCAGCATCCACGTAAGGTTCACCATGTGCTGCTGCCTCATCTGCGCCATTCATGTCGGGAGAGGAAGTAGCGTGTTTGCCACTGCACCTCGACGGAAACCGCGTGACGTTCATGGAACAAGGCGGCGTAGTATGTACAGGGCGGTTGGTGTATTGTAAAACGGATAAGATTGATTGATTTGTGGGGTTTAACGTCCCAAAAGAAGCTCTGATTATGAGAGGACAGGTACCGTAATGGAGGTCTCAGGAAATGACGACCACCTGGGTTTCTTTAACGCGCACTGACATCGCACAGCAGACGCGCCTCAACATTTTGCCTCCATCGAAATGCAGCCGCCGCAGCCGGGATTTGATTCCGCGCGCCACCTTCGGATCTGCAGCCGAGTGAACGGCGGGGCAAGCTGGCACTTACAACTAAAATGATGAACGCTTGAACGGCTAATGTGCACTCGTCGACAACCGCTTCCTGACGCATGCACAAACAGCCATTGCAGAATGTCGATTCTTTTCCAACTCAGCTTACCGTCTTTTTTCCCAGTGTTGAAAGTTGGGTTAGTTAGTATTGGTTCACTTCCCGCAAACTACGCATCTTCCCTCTGGCTCTTTATGTGCGTTTGACATTTATGCACTACAGGAGAATGCGGTGTTTTCCTAGATGGTATACGCCTCAAACGACGCACAGACTGGGGCAGAGAAAACCAAACAGGAAAAAGTAGAAAAGACAGAAAGGGTACGTTTCTGGCCTTTCTCCTTATAACGTAAACTAGTTTGCCTTGCGATATTACCTCTTTTGATCGGTGCACTTACTCGCTTTGATTAATAGCTGCTGTTCAGTAACCTATACTTGGTCATTTAGACTCATGCGGCCTTAGCTTTGTTGACTTTAGCTGACATTTACCAACATGCGCTAGATGAAGGACGTTCAGTATTCACTGCGCGAATAACGACCTTACTCGAGGTTAGCTCCGTGTACATATACCGGGCCATAGAATTAACGGGCCATTTAACGCTAATGAGTGTACATGGGGTTCTGTGTAACGTTAGAAATGTACAGCTTTGAGCTACACCTGGTAGCAATGAAAGTGTCAGCTGGCGCAATGACAGGAATAAACACACACAACGGTATGAAGGCCCCCTGCACTGCACTGTAGAACGGCACAGGTTTGCGCTATTTGGTATCCATTCATGGTAAGGTTATTCTGTGCACAGCTTGAAGGCGCGTGAACACTGGCGGAAAAACGCGAGCCTCAGAGGCTGCCGCACGTTAGGATTTTCGTGCCGCGAGAGCGATCGGTCCGAGCGCGATTTTTCGCGGTGCGCCGTGTGCCGCCGAGGAGAAGACCAATCAGAGCTTCCGCGTCCGTGACGTACGCGCTCCATCGCGGAGTCATGCGGTCCCGCCCGGAGGCTCGTTTCGTACCCGTGCGGTGTCTCGCTTGCCTCTCGCGCCCGTTCGCTCGGAGGCGGCGGGATTTCGCGGGGCTGCCGCCGCGGTTTTCGGCGAGCAGTGTGGCTGTGCCGCCGCCGAAGCGTTTTTCCGCCGGCGGCGCGCCGCACGCCTTTTTCCACCAGTGTGCACGGGCCTTAAGAACGAAGAATACGAATAACCGACCCAAGCGCAAAAGCGCTGGCTTTAGGTACGTATATATACTAAAGCCAGCACCACATGGCTCGAACACTTCAGGCCTTTGATGAAGATAGCGTGTAATGTTTTAAGTGCGAATGCACTTCTTAAGCGACCCCGAAAACTCCGCCGGCATCCGCGCTCCTCCTCATCTCCCCTAGCAACGGCGCGAGGAGCGGAGAGGAGCGTCTGTAGCAACGGCGCAGCGACGTCACGCCCCACGTGACTGCCCTCGGCTCCGTGGCTGCGCGCGCCCCGCGCCGGCTCCGCACCGCTCTCCGCGCCGTGACGTCACGGCGCGTTGTGCAGCTGGCGCCTCCGCGCCGTGACGTCACGGCGCCATGCAGCTGGTGTGCCTCTCCCCCCGTTAGGTTTGCACTCACCCTACTTCATATATAAATGTGTGTGTGTGTGTGTACAAATGCATCATGACAACAACACTTTAAATCATTAATTACACTTAATCATCATCATCAGTAAAAGTGCTTTGCACTTAAAAACGGCCAGACCTCCGTGGGTCGGCTGGCGCGTGCTCTCTCGCTGCCGTCTCCTTCGCTCGGCTCTGCAGTTTAGTCGCGCGCGCCCCCTCATAGCATCACCCCGTGCTTCGCACTTCCTCATACTCCCCTTCGGGGAAATGCGGGTTTTTTCGCAGTTGCGACGGTGAGAGCAAGCCGGATGCCGTAGTTATCTAGCGAGACAACAGAGGCTTTAGAGTCGCCTATAACATGCTCAGAAATTGAAACAGTAATTGACAGTCTCACTCCTGGGAAGTCACCTGGACCAGATGGTTTGGGTGCGACCTTTTATAAAGCGTTTAAAAAGGAAGTTTCCCCTGTCTTACAACCTGTCTTCAAGGAATCTTGTACAGCCAAAGCATTGCCGCCTTCATTTGCTGAAACACATACTATTCTTATTCCAAAGACAGAGGAAAAGAAAAAAACTGAAGTTAGTTACGTCGTATAGGCCCATTTCGCTTACTAATACTGACTATAAAATTTTTATGAAAGTTTTGGCAGGGAGATTACAGTCTGTGATTACAGAAATAGTTGGCAAACACCAAACATGTGGAATCAAGGGGCGTTCCATTTTAACCAACACACACACTATGCCGTGTGTCCTTGAGTGCTGCGATGCTCTTCAATCTGGTGTAGCCATTCTGCAGCTCGATTTAGAAAAGGCTTTTCACCGCGTACCGCATGGTGCGCTATTTGCTATGCTTGAGCATGTTATTTTAATGTTGGATCGGTAATTAGAGACGGTGTAGCCCTGGCGTATCAGAACTGCACTGCTAGACTGATTATCAACAAGATGCCGGGAGATCCTATTAAGCTGGAACGTTCTGTCCGCCAGGGCTGCCCAGCAAGCCCACTGTTGTTTGCGCTGTATATTGAGAGTTTATGTTTAGCAATCTTACGCAACGAAAGAATCCGCGGTTTTAGGCTCCTCGAAGCCGAAGTTAAAGTTCTGGCGTATGCTGATGATGTAGCAGTGTGTTGTACTTCAAAAGAAAGTGGGCAAGAGACAATTGCTGCTGTTAGAGAATTTGGACAAATTACAGGAAGTTTAGTAAACTGGGGAAAGAGTCTGGGGTATGGCACGGTGAATGGTCACAAGTCCCGGATACTTATGCTAACATACGGTGGTTAAAAAGTCCAGGAACGGCGTACGCTTCGAGCACTAAAAAGCACCGATGAATACTGTGTTAATCAAGTGAAACAAATTCGGGAAAAAACAACGCGGTTCAACACCACTTGTTTGGTTTTGGTTTTGGTTGATTTTAATGGTGCATAAGCAACTTAGGCTATCATGCACCAAACATTCGACATTATTCTTCAAAAGATTGGAATACCTCGACGAGTCCTTGTCAGGCCAAGGACCCCGAGGATGCCAACTGGTTACTAAGACCTCGATCTTCTTCTCAACCGTGAGAAGGTTAGCGAGGTGTGTCTATTTTTAAAGCTTCTCTAAAATACCTGCTTCTCTTAAGAAGCTAAAAACACGTGAGATATCGACCAGTGCGTGTTCACGTAAGAGCAATGCAGGATGGAAAGGTAGATGTTCATTGTAAAATCTAGTGAAATGTTTTTTTCGCAGTTCTTCTAGTTTAGTGCATGAGATTAAAATGTGAATCACTGATAGCTCATCCCCGCATGTCTCGCATATGGGTTTGCCTGCCTTTGTTAGTAAGAAATTGTGTGTGAGATGTGTGTGTCCAATGCGTAAGCGACATAAAATAACTTCTTTGAAGCG